>CAIGQQ010000001.1:14694855-14745673 GCA_903798035.1 Danio albolineatus
AACCCCAAACCATGATTTTTCCTTCACCAAACTTGACTGATTTCTGTGAGAATCTTGGATCCATGTGGGTTTCAATAGATCTTCTGCAGTATTTGTGATGATTGGGATGCAGTTTAACAGATGATACATCGGAAAAATCTACCTTAAGCAACAAAAGCAACAAAAGTTATTATTTGTTGCTTTTACAACTGGGATCGATGAAAAGACTTTTGTCAAGTAATGTATTAATAATAGATTGGCCATTCTGATTGTTAATAATACTGCATGAATACATTTTTTGACATGATAATTACCTTCAAAGCTTCTATTGAATTTTAAGAATTAAACTTTGAATGTCTGTCATCATTACTGTAAACAAAGATGTTATGGTCATATAGCCTACAATTGCGTACCAGTTTTGAGACTACCACAAAGGTGCATACTTTGTCCAGCAAGCGGAAGAGAAAATATTTTACACTATAGTATGTTTATGCTATCAGAAAATTATGTTTTTGTTAGAAGAATGTTGCTAGGTAACACAGGCACACAAGGCACATGAAAAGTAGTGGGTGTTGCTGTCAATTTGACCATTACGGCCATTTCAAGGTAAAAAGTCAGGCTACACAATTTTTAAATGGTCAAAATGACTGCCTATAGTGTTAAGAAAACAAGAACTGTCCATTTTAGTTTCATCATGACTTTTACCTGAGAGAAAACAAAAAAATAAAACACATCTTTCCATTTTGAACTGGATATACAAGGAAATTCATATGTGTGGTATTTTCTTCCTTTTAGAGCTGAAGCAAAGATGTACAGTAAATCACATTTTATTTCTCATTTCAAAGGCTCAGGGGAAAAAAATACTGTCTTTTGCCCACTCTGAGAGCCAGAAGCCGAGCCTGCAGACTGACACACACTTATACACACACCGGACACTCTCTGCAATCTAAGGCTAACTGAATTACTCAACCGATGATTATCACACTTATGTAATTAGATACTATTAATATTTTTGGTGTGAATGGGTCACTGCCACCGATTAATAAAAACTCATTTCTGAGCGTGTTGGAGGCATGTCCTTCTATTAGGCCGAGTGGATGGGATGGAGCTCGCTGCGTCTCAAATGGTAATAATTTGAGAGGATTATGTGAAGTGGGCAGATGTCATTATTGAGCCATAAAAGGTTTCAAGGCTTTTGACAGGGCTAAATTATTCACAGGCGTTATGATCAGGGATCAAAGAATGGACAGGGTGACCGACCTCAATTATAGTTTATCTCACCCAGAATGCTCCACAGACATGTTTGTGTGTATGAGCATGTGGGTGGTTGTCTTAAGCATCAAATGCAGTGTTATGCAGAACTTAAAAATGAACACTTTGTCATCATTTATTCACCGATCTGTCTTTCCAGTGTAGTTTTTGTGAAACACAAAATACGTTTTTAAGGTTTTGTTAAGTGTCTGTGCATGTCTGTGTGTGTCTCTAAGAAAAGCTGGGTTATTTAAACCCAAATTGGGTAAAATATGGACTAACCCAAACATTGGGTTAAATTTGGTCCTATTAATATAATAAAAAAATTAACCCAGTAATTGGGTTAGTCCATATTACACCCACAATTGGGTTGAAATCATCTGGTATTTATTTTAGGGTGTATCTACTTTGTTAAATGATGTATATTTTATTTAATATATCATCGCCTCACAGCAAGAAGGTCACTAGTTTGAGCCTCGACTGGGTCAGTTGGCATTTCTGTGTGGAGTTTGCATGTTCTCCCCATGTTGGCGTGGGTTTCCTCCGGGTGCTCCAGTTTCCCCCACAAGACCAAAGACATGTGGTATAGGTGAATTGGATAAACTAAATTGTCCGTAGTGTATGAGTGTGTATGGATGTTTCCCAGTGATTGGTTGCAGCTGGAAGGGCACCCACTGTGTAAAACATATGCTGGATATGTTGATGGTTTATTCTGCTGTGGTGATCCCAGATTAATGAAGGAACAGAAAAGAAAATGAATAAAGGGGAAAAGAAAATGAATGAATGAATGTTACTATTTTTTAATACATGAATATTAGCAAATGACCAATAATATTTTGTTAGTGTTTGACTTAATTATGTAAGTACCCTTTTTTAAAGTAATTACAGAACCTTGTGCATGATATGCAAGGAAAAAATAATACATTTTGCACACATTTTATTTTATCTACCCTGGAAGGCACTGGTAAACTGTATGTAAACGATATAATTAACATAATTAAGTAACCATCCCTTAACCTTTGCTTTAACCTAAAAGTTCTTATATCATACTTAATATTATTAAGTAATTGTTTGTATTTATTTATTATAACAGCATCAAAAAATAAAGTGTGCAGTTACTGTGAATTATATTTTACCCTATGCAGTAATTGCTTTAATAAATGAATTATATTATATTATTTTGTATTATATTATATTGTATTATATTATATTATATTATATTATATTATATTATATTATATTATATTATATTATATTATATTATATTATTCATTCATTCATTTTCTTTTCGGCTTAGTCCCTTTATTAATCCGGGGTCGCCACAGCGGAATGAACCGCCAACTTATCCGGCATTTGTTTTACGCAGCGGATGCCCTTCTAGCCACAACCCATCTCCGGGAAACACATTCATACATTCTCATTCACACACATACACTTTGGATAATTTAGCTTACCCAACTCACCTGTACCGCATGTCTTTGGACTGTGGGGGGAAACCGGAGCACCCGGAGGAAACCCACGCAACCACGGGGAGAACATGCAAACTCCACACAGAAATGCCAACTGGCCCAACCGGGACCTGCCCCAACCGGGGATCGAACCAGCGACCTTCTTGCTGTGAGGCGAACGTGCTACTCACGCGCCACCGTGGCGCCCTATATTATATTATATTATATTATATTATAACAATTATCCAGTTTGTAATTAAGTTTCAATGAGACAATAGTTGTGATTGGCACAAAGTCTACAGTATAAACATTGAGTCTCATCTGCAGTTTTTTTCAACTAAAGTCATACCTGCTGTCCCTCGCAGGAATGCCAAAACCTTAAAAGCTTTGCACATGATATCAGAAAAGTCCTTTTGTTGAAGAGTATGAGCGAAATATATGGTCATCTGTACAATCCATCCAACCCAGGTTCTTGAAGGAAAAATAGTAAAAAAAAAAAACCTTGCTCCTCGCTCATTTTGTGAAAGATTCAAATTGGTTGTTTGATGCTTAAATGGGGTGTTCTTGTTTTTTTTTTTTTTTTTGGAATAGATAAATGTGATTATTGCAGTGCTTTATTATGCTGGTTTTATCAAACCGCTAGTGAATGGCACTTAAAGGTTACTACTTTATCAAGTTTAAAAAACCACATCACCTACATTAATCCTTAAAAGGACAGTTGACCCAAAAACAGAAAATTTCTTTCTAATAATTTATTCACCTTCAGGCAATCTGAGATATAGGTGAGATTTTTTTTTTTTTGTAGAGCATTAAATATGAAGATGATTAAATGAAATTGTGATAAATGGTCATTCATAAAAGTCAGTGGTTAAAAAAATCAGGGAATTCAAGCACATGATCCTGTACTGATTTACAACTTACTCAAAAGTTACTTTGGACTAAAGTTACGTTTTTATAGTTTATTTTGACGTATGTGCTGTAAGAGGTGAGTTGACGAAGACTACTTTAGTTTATGCATGTCATATGCTTTAGATATAAACAATCCTTGTATCAGATCATTATTTTTAATAACATATTTCCATATATTATGCGTTTGCATAATTGTCTAATAACTGGTATATCAGGAGAAAACAACTGTTTGAATAAACCAATATGTTTTATATTACAAACATGTTACTGCAGCAAATTGTATGTACTGTACATTTAGAGGCTAAATTATTAGTCCTCCTGTGAAATATTTATTGTCTTCAAAATAGTTTCATGTTTAGCAAAGCAAGGGCATTTTCACACTATTTCCTATTATCTTTTCTCTTCTTGAGAAAGTCTTATTTCTTTTAGTTTGCCTCAAATAAAAGCATGACTTTTTACTTTATAAAATAATTTTTAAGGTCAATATTATTAACGATCTTAAGAATTTTTTTTTCTCGATTAGCTACAGAACAAATCTGTATTCTAGTATCTTGCACAGTATCTAAATATACTGTCACCATGGCAAATACAATATTAATTAGTTATTATAAATGAGTTGTTAAAACAATAATCCCTAAGAATGAAGCATTTTAAAAATAATTCTAAATTTACAGGAGGACTAATAATTTTGTCTTCAACTGGATATGCATGCTATTTTCAAAGAGCCTGGATAATATCCATCACTTCCAGACTGACTGTAAATAGACAAACATAACTAAAGATATGCAATAAAATATTATTTTTGTTTATGTAAAAATGATTGCTACTGTACGTAAATACTTAATACATACTGTATCATGTTCATGTCAACCAGTTTTCACAATCCAAATTTCTTATGAATAAAAATGCAATTTTCCTGTATTTTTAAAATATCAGACTGAAAACTATTACATTGTGGAGGTCAAAGGGTTTTGGATGTCTATTCGTATTGACTTGAAAGCTATTTCTGGATCAGACTGTCAATGTTGATTGCCGTTTAACAGATAAATCAGTGGCTTCGCTTGAAAGCTATCCTGAAAAGATGCATCTTCTGCCACACAGATATCCTTAAATGACATCGTTAGGAAGCTGGAGATACGATATACCCAAAGCAACAATTGTCATCCCAAAACCAGCGTGATGAATTTATTTCAAACACAAAAAAACACTGCTCAGTGGTTTGGCAAAATCAGATGACCACTCATCATGAATAGAAATCAGCCCCTATTGAGGTCCCCTCACACACCCCATCGAGCTCCATAATGCTCCCATGATTACGCTTTTGACCAGCCATTACCTGTCAATAAATTATTCAGTGCTGTCATAGGCCGACCTGTAGGAAGATGGCCCATTGTGTTCTCATCAAGCCCGAATTTTTACATGTCCTTCACCTCTGAGGGATCAACCCACTAATCATGCCATACTTTCATCCTCCATCATCCAAACAGACAGCACCTCTGTCTGAAACATGCAAATAAGAGGATGGGGGCACCCCGACTCTTGTACTATCAAACATGCTATGACACCTCCATCTGTTCAAAGGCACTTTTGAAAATGAGGGTACGTGAGAGATGAGGTTTAAAAAAAAAAGTACGAGAGGGGATAAAGGATGTCATCATTTACTTACTCTCTCGTTGGTCTATACCTGAAAAAAAAGATTAAGTTTTCTTCATGTAAACTGAAGGGAAGAATACAGGTACTGTATGTGTCTAATGTTCAAGCTGCTCTTTTTCAATTAAAAGCAAACAGTGGCTGTTAACCAAAAGGATACAAAAAGCAAAATGAAAGAATAAACTGATGTGATGCCACTTTTCTAGGTGCACCTGTCCAACTGCTCGCTAACGCAAATTTCTAATCGGTCAATCACATGGCAGCAACTCAATGCATTTAGGTATCTGCCGCAGTTCAAACCGAGCATCAGAATTAGGAAGAAAGGCGATTTACAGTAAGTGACTTTAAACGTAACATGGTTGTTAGTGAGTATTTCAGAAACTTCTGATCTACTGGGATTTTCACGCACAACCATCCCTAGCATTTACAGAGAATGGTCCAAAAAAGGGAAAATATTCAGTGAGCAGCTGTTCTGTGGGCACAAATGTCTTGTTGATGCCAGAGGTCAGAGGAGAATGGCCAGACTGGTTGGAGCTGATAGAAAGGCAACAGTAACTCAAATAACCACACGTTACAACTGAGGTATGCAGAAGAGCATCTCTGAATACACGACACATCAAACCTTGAAGCGGATGGGCTACAGCAGCAGAAGGACACACTGGGTGCCACTCCTGTCAGCTAAGAACAGGAAACTGAGGCTACAATTCACAAAAAATTGGACAATAGAAGATTGGAAAAACATGCCTGGTCTGATGAGTCTCGATTTCTGCTGTGACATTCTTATGGTAGGGCCAGAATTTGGTGTCAACAACATGAAGGTATGGATCCATTCTGTCTTGAATCAACGCTTTTGGCTGGTGGGGAATATTTTCTTGGGGGATATTATGTGGGGGATATTTTCTTGGCACACTTTGGGTCCATTAGTACCAATTGAGCATCGTGTCAATGCCACAGCCTAACTGAGTATTGTTGCTGACCACGTCCATTGCTTTATGACCACAGTGTACCAACCTCTGATGGCTACTTCTAGCAGGCTAACACGCCATGTCATAAAGTGTGAATCATCTCAGACTGGTTTATTGAACATGACAAAGAGTTCACTGTACTCAAATGGCCTCCACAATCCCCAGAACTCAATCCAATAGAGTACCTTTGAGATGTGGTGAAACAGGAGATTTGCATCATGGATCTGCAGCCTACAAATTCTGCACCAACTGCGTGATACTATCATATCAATATTGACCAAAATCTCTGAGGAATTTTTCCAGTACCTTGTTGAATTTATGCCATAATAGATTAAGGCAGTTCTGGGGGCAAAAGAGGGTCCATCCTAGTACTAGTACCTAATAAAGTGGCTGGTGACTGTATATTTTTAAGTCTGCTGAGACTTTTATTTCAGTATGTTGATTTACTTCCAACTGAAACAGAATAGAATTGAGTAGGGATAGGGCTTAATTTTTTTGCATCATTATTTCATAACAAACTAACAGTAAGAAGGGAATGGTTAAGGATATCTTGGATGAAGCATTCAAACAGATATCAACCGAGAAGTACCAAACGCCAATACAAATGGTCAGATTTGATTGAAGATTACCCAAACTTTTTCTTCAATGGATAAACTTGCATGGAATAATTGTTCAAATAAAAAGAATATCAACGTGTGCTAGCAAAAATAATCATTGTAAACTTTGGACCATCACTCCAAATGCCAAAGGCAATGGTCAGATTTGATTGAAGATTATCCAAACAAACATTTTGTTTTTCAGTGGATTAAATAACATTGATTAATTGTTCAACTAAAGAATAATATTGTGCGCTAGCAAAAATAAACATTGTACATTTTGATTTCACATAGACTTTAAGTAATTAAGCTACTGTATTTTTCCATGTTTTTTTTTTTATCTCTTTTAAATTTGAACTAGCAACATCTGATTAATACATTCTCCCCTTTGTGTTTTCTCAATGAGCTGGTCTGAATCATTGAAGTAATTGAAACTTGAGTTTAAGACTGGGGCGGTTCCAGTGTAAATGACTCACTCATTCCGCTGAATCAGTTGGGTGATTCATGCTATCTCTTGACAGTACAGTACGCAGCATTTGTAGGTTGTTGCATAAACAGTGTCACTGTCATAAACACTCATTCAACAGTGCACTTGCTGGATACTGTATGTACACTGTATACTGCTGGTAAAGATGGTTTGTTTTGATAGTATGCAGTGAAGTAATTACTTAATGGCATTATCATCACACAGACAATTAAACAAAGTTTTTAGTACAGTTTTAATATTAGCATTCTATTTTGCTTCATATCTCTGTAGCATATTTATAGCATATATTTAATTAAAATGTTCTATTGTTTAGTTTGTTGTTTAGCTTCATTTTTGAGAACATGGTAGTTTGTAGGTTAGCCAACTTATTTTTTTGACTTATACTTTTCATTTCTTCTGAAAAATAAGTGATTTATATTACATATAATTTGTAATTATACTTTGAAAAGCTGTACCTGCGATGACATAATTTTAGTATTTTAAAGACTACATACTGTAAGTGCACTTAGAGTACACTTTCATCATTTTTTTTTGTTGCTTGTTCAAACTACTTATTTAAAATGAGCGGAAACAACACAAATACTGAGATTTGGTTGAGACAACTTCATTTTTATGTTCAATCCACTTAAATTTGTTACATCTACTGTATAAAGTTAAATTAATCAATTTGTGTTGAAATATATGAATAAATTGATTAGATTAGATTAGATTAGATTAGATTAGATTAGATTAGATTAGATTAGATTAGATTAGATTAGATTAGATTCAACTTTATTGTCATTACACATGTACAAGTACAAAGCAACGGAATGCAGTTTAGGTCTAACCAGAAGTGCAATAGCAGCAAGGGCAGAATACAGGTATAAATTATAAGGTGCAGTTATAGAAAAACTATGATGATATTTACAGATGGATGTACTATGAACATTATATACAGGTTGACTTAGTTATGAGCCCAGATTAACAATAAATGATTATACGTACAGGTTGATATTAATAATAAGTGTGCAGATAGATAAACAATTACAAATGTACAGTGGGTATGTACAGTTCAAATAAATGAATCAGTGCAATGTAGGTTGCTTATTAATAATCAAAAGTGTGCAGATAGATAAACAATTACAAATGTATATGTACAGTGGGTATGTACAGTTCAAATAAATGAATCAGTGCAATGTAGGTTGCTTATTAATAATCAAAATTGCAGATAAACATAATTACAAATGTATATGTACAAGTGGGTATGTACATAATTACAAATGTATATGTACAGTAAGTATGTACAGTTCACATAAATGAATCAGTGCAATGTAGGTTGCTTATTAATAATCAAAAGTGTGCAGATAAATAAACAATTACAAATGTATATGTACAGTGGGTATGTACAGTTCAGATAACATTGAGTGGAACTCTGCATTTTTTAGTCATTTTATAAATAAATTGATCAATTAATTTATTTATCATCTTCATCTTTAAATCGTATCAATCACAAAAGGCCGACAGTAAGCTCTCTGTAACTCTCACATGGTCGCCCAGTCAGTACCTGGATGGGAGACCACATAAGAAAGCTAGGTTGCTTCTGAAAGTTGTGTTAGTGAGACTAGCAGGGGCACTCAACCTGTGGTCTGTGTGGGTCCTAATGCCCCAGTATATTGATGGGAACTCTTAGCTGCTCAGCGAGGGCCATCTTTCAGATCACCCAAATTTGCTCACTGGCCTGTCTGTAATGGCCTACTAGCCATCCCCATATCATAATTGGCATCATCCATCTGTCTTCTCTCCACCAATCAGCTAGTGTGTGATGTGTGGTTTAGCAGTATGGCTGCTGTTGCGTCATCCAGGTGGATGCTGCACACTGGTGGTGGATGAGATTCCCCAAAAATGTGTAAAGCCCTTTAAGTGTCTAGAAATTAATTAATTAATTAATTAATTTAAGTGTCTGTATAAATGTACAGAATTATTATTATTAATCATTAATTATTTTACACTATATTTCAGTTCATGTGCACAAATGCTTGTCAAAATTTAACCATATTTTAATTTTACCACATTATAAGCACAGTACAATGTGCTTGAATGACGGTTGGGTTTAGGGGCGGGGTTGGGTGCCACGCCTCCTTTTAAAAATCATACATTTTACAATCATACTCTCACACCCTGTCTTCCTTGTATGTTTGTTTTCGTCTTGTGACCTCCACCATGTGTTTCTTTGTTCTCGTTCCCGCCATATCATTATGTTCATCAGTGTCACCTGTGTTCATCCCCTGTATGCAATCTGTCTCATCATCCCTAGTGTATTTATAGTCCCTGTGTTTACTCTTTCATTGTCTGGTATTCTCTTGTTTGTGCTTTGATGTAACCCCTTGTTGTTCCTGTGTCTCTTGTATTCTTGATGTCCTTTCGAGTGAGTGTAAATAAATCTGCGTGTTTTGATAAACTCCTGCAATCCTTTGCCTTCTTCCGCGAGTCAAGGCATTATACGCACAAATTACCCACTAAACTGACAAAATTACGTTTCCTCGTGCAATCAGGCTGGTATATCTGAAATATATATGCTTTTTGTGCAGTTCATTTTAAAGTTCAAAGTTCACACTTAAGTAAATTCTTTAAAAGTGTATTACTTTTATAACAAACAAACTAAATATGTAACAAAATATTAGATTTTTAAGTGAACTGAAATGTACTTTCAATGTACCGAAGTGTCTCAAATCTCATTTACAACATTCATATTCAAACTTGCCTCATTATTGACAACAATGGAAACAGAATGCAATTAGTTCTGGTATGTCTCATCATGAATATGTGGAGGCAGGAATGAAACTCGACTGTTTTTATCAAGTAGCTACATGAACAAACCAGTGTACTGAAACTTGGATAAAGGAAATGTGTGATAAAGATAACAGAAGGAAAGAGCCATGGATAGATGAAGTTGGTGAGAGAGAAAGGGAGGGGGGGAGACGAACGAATTATGATGGCGTTACCAAGGAGAGCTTGACTTTCACAGGATATGATGTATATGTTCAGACAGGCAGTGGAGATTGCCACACTAGTCTAGATTTCAGAGGAGACTTCTGTGGTTCCCAAAGTGCCAAGGTGCCAACATAACCTCATCACATCTCAGCCTCCCTATTGTTGGCTTATAGAGGTCTCATACACAGGCAGGCGCAAAGACCTCTGGGAAATTAACTTTAGATATATCCACAACAAATTCAGCACAGATGGAGCAGGAGTGTCTGGTAACCCATTTTCCTACAGTAATCTCAGTCTCCTTATAGAGCAGTCGTGCCTCTAATATCCAGTCCCCGGTTGTTTCCCTACCATCTCATTAATGCTGTGATTAATTATTAATCAAATGAAGTGGAGAGAGAGGGGAGCGCTATGAATTTTGATGGGGATTTTTGCTCCGGAATCGTCGGGTGATTGTCAGCTGTGAAGGATGCTGAGGATTTAAGGAGTCGTAGACGGGATCAAGTTTTCTATAAGTGCTGTAATACAGTATGAAGATATCCCTTTGATCGCCATAGAAACTGTGTTTAGTCTCTCAATGAAATTCTTTACAATCCACGTAGTAGCTGACTGTCATCTGTCTGCTCTGAAGGCTGCCTTTCTGCTTTCTACAGTACTTTGAGGAAGTTCTGTTACGTCACACTGAAGGCCATTTATTAGGTTTCAAATGACATCTTTGTGTATCTTACACACTGCCAATAGCCACCAATCAATGAAATGTTCAAAAGTAGAATTTTCATGCACCACGCTTGCTTGATTTAGTCACACTTAACCTAAATACCTGTTCCTAAATGCTGTCTGAGCGGACTGGGAGACCTTACACTCAAAATACAAAAATATTTTTCTGCTCGTTCAACCTACTTACTGTATTTAAAGGTGCTGCATGTAAGTTTTTGACTCTTTAAAAACAAATAATACCATAATATGTTTGCAGATATTTAAAAAAACATGCTAAGTGAACGTTCTTGTTTTCTGAAAAACAATTCTATAGTCAGATAATCTGCTTTAAAAATGTATGTTACATTCTGAAACGTTTGCCTTTGTTTTGGTCTTGTTAACCTCCAATCCCAGTTTAGCCAATGATATTTCAGCACCCTGGGTTGCCTAAGTGGTAAACAGTGTATTTAACTTATTCAGTCGGGAAGGCTCTCAAAGTATACGTTCGTGACCGAAGTGTGACCCCCGGTGGACAGTAGCAGACTCCGAAATGAGAGTTCCAACTGAGGTGGTTATTAGGTAGCAGATAATATAAATACTACGAACGTAAACATTATGTGAGCAGATTACACTGTTACTGCGTGTACTAACAACACGCTACGTGACAAGATTTGCAATTTGGCTATTTGCACCAGACAAAACACAACAGAAATGTAAATACAGCCATTTAGAAGCACAGAATAGTGCACTTACTGCACTTCAATGAAATGGTAAGGTTTATAATCTAATTAATACATGTTAAACCTATTTAACATTATTAAATTGTGTCACAGTTGCGGACACGTGCACTGTTTCTGTGGTGTTTGTTGTTATCACGTGGTTGTGTTTTGCTTTACTCCACGTGTCTGTGTTGCGTGTGTTGTGATCACGTGGGTGATTACGTAATGCCGATCAGCTGTTCTGATCAGCAGCTCAACTGGTCCTTATTCAGTTGCGTCTACATCTGAGCGTTCATGGTCTGTCTGTGTTTTGTCAGGACTCTCGTTCGATGCTACTCTGCCGTGTATCTGGAACATTATTCACACCCTACTACTACACTTATCTTATTGTTTTGTTTTGGACTCTTTTGCACCCTTTTGATTTATGAACATTGGCCATTAAACCCTTGCATTTGAATTCACCTTGTTTTTTTTCATTTTCTTGATTCTGCGTGACATGTAGATGCTGAATCACTGATGTGTGTTGGCATGCACTGAGTGTTTTGTTTAAAATTAAGTGTTAACTAAGTGCTTTCATCAAAATTTTATTTCAAAATCTGAGGTGAACTATCTGCTGCTGCTTTCAGTAGCATGGCAATAAATGTCATATAAAAAAATTAAAACTCACGTGATTAGTATTTAACACTGAATAAAGCTCATGAGGTGTACCTGAGGTGATCATTGTCAGTTTTCTGTTGTTCAGTTGCTAGAAATAGAAGCTGTTTTTAAAATATAAAGTTCAGGTGCTATAATATGCATATTAAAACTCCTTTTAAAATGGAAAAGATTCCTTCTATCGTGTGCCGTTGATTTTATTTAGAACACAACTTAAATTAGCCTTTAAGCTCGATAGTCAGGCTCTCTCCTGTTGGTGTTTTCAATCTGGCAACCTGTACTTGCATGTGTTTTGAACCAAGTGTGCAATACCTAGTTTAACCACTGGGTGTCAAAGTTGCATACTGCACCTTTAAAATAAACTGAAACAACACAATTCTTGAGATTTTTTGGGGGACAATATGAATGTTTTATGCTCAATCCACTTATATTTGTTAAGATATCTTAATCAATTTGTGTTGGGACAACATCAATAAAATGTGTGGAGCCCTGCAATTTTTTACAGTGTTGATATTTTTCTGGTTTTATACTGTCTAGCTCATCTCTCAGCCTGACATGTGCCCCAAATGCCTATAAATTTAGCCTGAACAAACTGAGAGACCTGATTACAGACCTTTAAATTCAGATCTAAAATACTGTCTATTCTGATCTATCTAATCCCACAGCCTGGTTTGAAAACAAGTGGCTAAAATGTAACGCATAGAAAAGTTTGCTGGTCTTGGCTACACAGACCACAGTAATCCCGCAGTCTTGTTAAAAAAACACATTACATGCAATTTGACCATGTTGAAACACATACAACAGTTTGCTGGATTTATACTGGTGGTTTATACTGCTCTAAGAAATGTCCAAAATTCTCTAAATCCCTGGAATACCTGGAATACCTAAGGTGCTTGTTTGATTTAACTTGCATAATCGATGTATTCTTCTAGGCTGGACTTAAAACATTGGGTTGATCTTAATTTTGTCTAGCTACAGTAGTAATAATTAAAATGATAAAATAAATGTAAAAATTATAAAACCATTTTAAATATACCTATATATACATCTATATATAAAAAAGAACACAAGCGAAAGAAAATATAACAACTAGTGATGTCAAATGATTATTAAATATGCATTATTTTATGTAGGATTTGTAACATAATAAACATTTAATTTATAAATTTAAATAAACATAATATATGTTAATACATTCATTTATTTTCTTTCCGGCTTAGTCTCTTTATTAATCTGGGGTCGCCACAGCGGAATGAACCACCAACTTATCCAGCATATGTTTTACGCAGCAGATGCCCTTCCAGCTGCAACCCATCTCTGGAAAACATCCGTACACACTCATTCACACTCATACACTATGGGCAATTTAGCCAATCCAATTCACCTATACCACGTCTTTGGACTTGTGGGGGAAACCAGAGCACCCAGAGGAAACCCACGCAACCACAGGGAGAACATGCAAACTCCACACAGAAATGCCAACTGACCCAGCTGAGGCTCGAACCAGCGACCTTCTTGCTGTGAGGCGCCATGTTAATATATATATGTATGTTAATATATATGTTATATACAGTGTTGGGTAAGTTACTTTAAAAAAGTAATTAATTACTAATTACTAATTACTCAATCAATATTGTATTTTAAATACTTTTCTAATTACTGTGTATGAAAAGTAACTTAATTACTCAATAAGTAACTTAACTAAATACTTCTTGAAATCCCTAAACCTATGGACAAATAATAAAAAATTTACTCTGTAAATAATAAATACTTAGATAAACTAATGAGTCAAACATGAAATAGTTTAGCCTTTTACATGCATAATAATTTTTAGTATGCAATGTAACCTTCTTAAATATTATTCTGCATATCTATTGATCAGGCAGGATAACATCTGTCAACCCTCCCGTATTTCCCGGGATTCTCCCGTATTTTACAGTTCTATCCCCCTATTATCCCATAAAGCTATTTTCCCGTATTTTTAGTTGTTCTCCGACGGGTGTAAAAAAAACATTAAAGAGCCGATCCTCCCCATTCACAACCCATATCGCTGAACCACCAGTGCCGCCCCTTCTTCTTAAATGTGAATCTTTTCTGTGCTTCCGTTTTATTTAGGCATTTAAAAACTTTAGAATAAACATAAAAAACGGCGGGATTCCCTTTCCTTTTCATTACAGATGCCGTCGCTCCTCCTATGCAATCCTCAAAACAGTCATAAAGCGGTGCGTGACTTTCAGCTGACGCGTCCATATGATAAATATAGATGCTGTTTCCCAAACGGATTCTGTACCCTCGATTAGAAGCGGAGCGAAAGTGGATACTGGGTTTTGGGTGCGTGTTTGAACAGACACATACACATAATTAATAATAATATCAACATCTAAAGATGTCGATCTTGATGGTTAACTAATTTTGTCTTAAATGAGCATAAAACGTTAGGAAAGCAATCGAATGCCGTCATTTTAACTATAGATGTAAACTTCTGTTATTTATAACAGAGACACCTCTGTAATTTAATGTAATCAAACAAAAAATCTAAATAAATGATTCATTGGCTGCTCTTTATTCAGAATGTGTAAGATATACAATGAAGAAAAGATTATTACAATTTGATAATTTTTCTTTCATTCATTCATTTTCTTGTCGGCTTATTCTCTTTATTAATCCAGGGTCGCCTTTCTATTTCTTTATAATAAACGAAATTTTATTTCTAAACTATTTGCTAATGTATTCTATACATTAAAAATAAAATCCCTTATTTTCACATCCCAATGTTGACAGGTATGCTCAGGATCATGCAATCTCTACAAAAAAAGCATTATTTTTCGCGGTATAAGAATGGAAGCCTGTGCAGTATGATCGGAAGTGGACAAAAGGCTTAAGATTTATACGGCATGTTTTTGAACTGGATTGTGTCTCTCTTGTTTACCTGTGATCAGATCGAGCAAAAGGTGTCTTATTACTCTGTAAACAAATTAGCATCAGTCATATTTAATTCACCGACTCCCTCTGTTACATGCGTATCCTAGCCTTTCTCATAGTAATTTTCATACCAGCCCATGTCAGGTGCGCGATAGCCTTGAAAAAGCCGCGCGCTACAGCACACAGGCGCGCAATGAGGAAAAATAAATTGATTAATACTGAAAAATACTGTATAATGTTCTTGTCTGGGAATATTTTCATTTCGTAAAACAGCCACTCGCTTCAGCTGAGTCCGACATCTTCGTTGCATCTTCCGCTTTATGACAAGCAGCAAACTGGCGCGCGGCTCTATGATGATTTTAAAGCGCCAGAGTTTACTTTTACCTTTAGAACATAAATTAATAAAATTGTGTAAGATTATTCAGCAAGTTTAATTATTTTACAATGTAACGCAGGTACATTATAAGTAACTGTAATTAAAATACCTAAAAATCAACAGTAATTAGTTACTTTACTTTTTCAGTGGAAAGTAATTTAATTACAGTAACGCGTTACTTAGTAACGAGTTACACCCAACAAATAAAACAGTAAACAAGTAAAACAGACAAACCCAAACTCACTTTTAAGAAGCCATCAAAGTCCATAAAACATTCTTCCCCCTGTTTTCTTCACCGCGCTTCATTGTTTATTAGTGCATTTATAACAATGGTGTTTCACATTGGTGGAATCTCTCTTTTGGGTTCCTTAGCACCTGGAAGTATTTAAGTGGGCTTTACGGCTGATAAGGCAGCATCTCCGGCTCCCCAGAGACACGCAAGCAAGCTGCAAGCGAAATAAACACAGACGCTCACCGGGTCACTCTTGTCCTCTCGAGTATTTTATTCCAATGCTCACCGCTATCTGCAAATCAATGTTACGACAACTGTCAGGGGATTCCCATCAAGGACAAACTCTTCGCTCTATTGTGCTGCGTCTTTTTGCTGCAAAAAGTATAAGGAGCCACCACACGGAGGAACAATGTCGAATAAAATCTTCAGAGAATTGGTTTTGCCTTTAAACGCTCCTTGAAGTGAGACAGGAGACAACTGTAGCGTGCATACATACCTTTGCACATCTCTAGTCATCGCCCTCAAAGTCCTCTTCAGCTCGACTTCCTGCTCTGCCATCATTGAGGACATGTGCTCAGCCCACTCCAGAGGCAGCTGTGTAATTATGAGATGTGTTAATCAGCTGATGGGATTAGGAGAGCTTCCTTGAGCACAAAGGCTGTTCTCAGTGTGGCTAGGTTAGTTGTAGTTATTCCACAAATTTTCAGGAAGAACAGTCCTTGCCGTTTTGTATGTTCAGACAGTCGATAGAGCTGCAGAGTATCTGATGGGGATTGTGCGAGTGTACTGTAGGAGTGTTTAGGGATGTGCAGAGACATTTTGATTCAGGGATGTGCAGAGACATTTGCACAAGTGGGAAAATGGGCATTTTTTTTTTCAATTTATTACCATTTTTCACAAATAAAATATTTTAAATTTTAAGTGACCCAAAAATTGACCATATACTCACCCTTAAGTGGTTCCAAACCAATATCAGTTTTTTTTTTTTTTTTTTTTTCCTTTTTAACAAAAAAACTAAAAAAATATTTTAAAGAATGTTGGACATAGATACAGCAGGGGAAATAAGTATTGAACTCATTATGTTTTTATTTCCTGTGAATAATATTTCTAAAGGAGCTGTTAATATGGAATTAAACCAGATTTTGGTAAAACCCCAAACAATACAAACATAAAAATAAAACAAAACAAAAAAATCTGTTTAATTGGTTATGTTTAACAATGAAATGACACAAGGAGAAAGTACTGAACTATTGAAATGTATTTAATACATGCATTGCACAAGTTTGATTGTTTTTTTCACTTCAACAGAGTGTCAAAATCTTGATGTTGTGTGGGACTCATCCATCAAATCTGACCTTTATTTTGTATTTTCTGTTGGATTCAAGTCAGATGATTGGTTGACCATTCTACAGCTTGATTTTTTTTTCTCTGTATGCTATTGAGAAATTCCTTTCTGTGTTTTGGATCATTGCAACACAGGCTCATTCTGAAAACGTAGTCCTATGTACATTTCTGGAGACCACACATTATGTAGTAGGTATGTATAGCTGCGTTTAATTTTTAAAACGAATGCTACGGGGCGGTATGATGCCGTTCCTTTTTGCGCTTACCAGCTGACCGCTTCTCCTGTGTGGACGACTTTCCTGATGCAACCAGTTTGTCCCATGTTCGTCGGCGAACTAGAGACGCAGAGAGGAGTTGACCATGACAACTAGGTTCGAGTCTGGTAAAGAGCCAGAAGACAAAAACAGAATCCCAAAAATAAAATAAACCAGTAAATAACAGGGTTGAGAATGTGGTAAAATCTGAAAACGTGGTAAAAATGAGACGATAAAATCAATAAAATTGGTTGGGTTTAGGAAAGGAGGAGGGTGGGTCAGTCGATTGGTCGGTCAGTCAGTCAGTCAGTCAGTCAGTCAGTCAATCAGTCAGTCAGTCAGTCATCAGCGTCCTCTGATGGGTTTACGTGAGAACAACAGGTGCGAATGGCACTCGCAAGAGAAATTTGACATCTCAAAAAGCGTACATAGAGGCCTCTCATGGATTTGCAAAAACAAAAACTGCAAAGATGGGACTACGTTTTCAGAATGAGTCTGGGCTGGATCATTGTCTTGCTGAATTGTCCACCCTGGTTTCATCTTCATCATCCTGCTAATGTAGATGTTGGACTAAAGCAGCTATTATTAATTTACACTGACGAAGGGCAATGGGTGGCTGAATAACTACTGAGAGATTTCAGCTACTGTCTGAGCTTTCACTGCCTTTCTACGCCTCCCTTTCTTCATGCGTTTAATGTTTTTTCCCTGTGTCGTTTCATTTCATAACACATAACTGCGTTTGTAAACTAATTCAATATGTTTTCTTTGCATAGAGTACATGGATTTCCTTGCTTGTTACCAACATGCAGTGAAAATTTCAAGTCAACAGCACCTTAAGAAATATGTTTTCTGAGAAAAATGGTGTGTTCAATATTTATTTTCCCCATGCACTTGCTTCCATAGTAAGAAACCGGCAACCAAAATATCTTTTTTTGTTTTGTTTTGTTTCAGGTTTGGAACTGGTGGAAAGTAATTAAATATTGTCATTTTTTTTTTTTTTTTGGAAGATCTCATTAACATAAATTTCAACCAATGTCTACAAAATAATCAGTTCACAAAACTTGTATGACGGTCTTTAGAATTCACAAATTTTGAACAGGCTAACACAAATTTCTTTATGCTACTAGTTTCAAAGGATTCTGATTCTGAAATAGTTTTATATATTCAGAATACATGACCTTACAAAAGAGAGGGACATATTTTTGGTATTCATCTGTTGTTTTTCAATGAAGTTAGCCTATATGCCCAGGGCATCTTGTCTTGGCTAAACTTTAGCTAAGTTTCTACATGGTTGCTCATGAGTCATCGATCTTAGCAAGACAAATTGACAATATTTGCTTTTGGTATTTTGGATAATTAGCCAAATATTTGAGACACAAGAGTAACTATAACACACTATAAAGATGAATGAAGGATGAATTTACGTCAGCGACTCATAGTGTGCTACAGTAACTGAGGTCAGCTAGTAAACGCTATACAGGGAAATTTCACTCCACTGTACTCACCTCACCTCTAGAGATGAATTATTTTATCTTTTTTTTTAAAGGCAGTGAGGCTTTTTTTTCCAGTCACAGAGAGTTGAAGAATGTTCAAATAACAAGCAGAGCTCATTAATGTCACTTTTTAGCCAGCCTTCCAGTCAGTAGAAGAAGTGCTGGGGAAAATACCATTCTTATCAACTATCACAGCACTCTTGTTAGAATTTGTACGATTACATCATCAAGCACAACAATGGTGTTGTGGCAATATTCTTAATCTCCAACTATGCAGGTATCTACAAGATGACATCATCAGAACACCACAATGTCAATGATTGTGGAGTTTCTGTATCATAGCAACTAAATCATCTCAACAGGGAGAGAGAAAAAAGCATTGCGCTGCAGGCATTTACATTTTCAGAAGATTCCTGGTGTTATTATTTATTACCTATTTTATATCATATTTTATATGATCTGTGATCAAAATGTCATCAAAACTCACAGAAAATGTATTTGTAATGTTGCAAATGATTTCAAATTGAAGTAAATGCAGTACTTTTACTATTTGTCAAACAATTGCGATACCATATGGATGCATCATAAACAGAAGCATAATAAAACAGTGTCACTGTGTTTGGCTCTTTTTTCTACAGTTCTGTATATTCAGATTATTGCTGAAATGTCTGATTATGTGACAAAAAGAAGTGCTAGTGAGCTGCAACATGTCATGCACGGATCAGATTCATTGGAGAGATTACTTTTCCTATAGTGATGTATTTATTTGTTTTTGCATTCAAAGTGTATACAATTAAAAAGTATATAAAGCTTATATGAAATTAAATTGATACACCCATTCAACTGCATTTTATTGACAATGTAATCAGAAAATCATGTCATACAGTCAAGGCTATCTTCTGAAGTTCAAACTGAGCATCAGAATGGGGAAGAAATGTGATACAAGTGACTTTATGGCTCATTTCCACTGAATGCCATGATACAGTTTGATGATAGGCCCCATAAACAACAATGGACTTGCAGGAGTTCCTGTTCTTGCTTTTTGGCATGTGACTAAAACAAAACTGAAGCTGTTTTTGAGCATGTCATGTTTCAACTGTGTAAATGCCACTTCATGTGTTGTTATATAGCATACAGCAAATAGTATTCAGTAGTCTAGCTCCACCAAATTGACTCTGTATGGTTGTGTTTCATCCTTACAAAAGGGTCCCAAAAAGAGGTAAGGTATATGCTTCACTATTTTGGTACCTCTGACAATGGAATGAAAATAAATGTGGACCGTACTGTACTGTATTGAATCACACCACTGACTGAAAACAAACCATTAATATGACATGCTGATCTGCTTGGCTTTTTTCGTCCACAACAATCTCTATGGGTTTACAGAGATTTTTCAGTAAACAAACTGATTTGAGTTGATAGAAAGGCAAACCGTAACTAAATCAGCCAGCTGTAACAATGAGATATGTAGAAGGGCTGTTCTGAAAACAGCATGTCAAACCTTGATGAAGGTGTGCTACAGCAGCAGAAGAACACTTGTCAGCTCAGAACTGCAGGTTTTTTCAATATGACAATGAGTTCACTCGAATGGCCTCCACAGTCTTCAGATCTCAGTCTAATAAGCACCTTTGGGATGTGTTGGAATGGAAGATTCCCATATTTAACTTTCAATTGTATAATTCTGTCATTTCCGTATAGACCAAAATCTCTGAGGAATCTTTTCAGCATATTGTTGAATCCATGGAAAGAATAATAATGGCAGTTCTGAAGGCAAAGGTGTCCCACCTGGTACTGACAAGGTGTATCTAATAAAGTGGCTGATAAATTTTATTTTTGCAGTAGAGCGTTTTAGTCCCTGACATGTAAAAGCAGTAAGTGCTAAGGTTAATATCTGGCCTCTGTGAGTGCTGTGCGGTGATAAACTCAGCACATCACCTTGCCAAAGTGCCATCTGTGGTCCATCTTTCATAAGATCTCTCCAGTACACATGCAAAAAAATAAATGTAAATTTCTTCTGTCAAGTGCACTTGATTTAAAATCTGTCAGTGTTTCTGCAGTAGATCATCACTGACACCTATATATCACAGTTGGAGGCAAGGTCACAGCAGTTTCGTACAGTAGTGTCTTATTGCTTTCATTCTACTTATGTTGTTCTTAAAGAGTATTTGAGACTAAATTCACAATGTACAAATGTGATATAAGTATATATAATATATGAGACATTTTAAATACAGCTCAATACAATGGCAAAATGATTGAGTTTGAATGAATGCAAATATGCAAACTTCTTTATACTGTATAGGTTTCAGCATTCAGAACTATCCCAACAGTTATGAATATGCTCAGAAGTTTACTCAGAGTTTACTGCACAGATCAATTGTATTCAGTTTATAAGATATGAATGTATTTTCAGGAGCCAAATGTATTATTATTTTTATTTTTTATTTTATTTTTTATTATTATTTTGTGTCACTCAAATTGCTCTTAACTGCTAACATTTTATGAATCGCTGTGACATAGAATCAGCTAAAAATCCTCTTTAATGTTCTGCTAAATAAAAAAGTCACCTTTATTTTGGGCTGTCATAATTAAAGCTAAATGTTTGTTGAATGCTGCATTGAATTTAGATTCACATTGCATTAAATTAAGCATTATAACCCATCACACGTTTCTGTTGAGCTTATGAATGCAATGGCTAATCAAAGGCGTTTAGATTAGACGCTGCAGGGGTTTGGTTGAGTGTGCGTGCTCATTGACTGAATTCTGAATATGCACTGTATTCCCTCTTCATAAATATGTGTAAGAAATGAATGTTGCAGTTTTCTGCAGTGTAATAAGAGTTTTAAGAGTCAGTCATAAACTAACCAATTTGAAGTAGTTACTGAGTAAAAACTTGTAACTGTTTTATCCATGTAGTTAAAATGTGACAGACTACTGTATCATATGAAAAGTTCAGATGCAAAAAACTCCTAACCTGCTGTTCTCCTAAAATGAGCTTTTTTTCCTCAGCCTCCTATGTTTATGTTCAGTTAGGATGCTTTTACACCTACCTCATTTAGTTCATTTGAATCACACTAGAGTTCGTTTTCCCCCTTGGTGCGGTTCGTTTGGGCAGGAGTGAATGAAGCAATCGCACTCGAGTTTGCCCCAAAAGTGGACCAAAAAAGTGTACTGAGACCTTGGGTGCTTTTACACCTGCCTTATTTAGTTTGGTTGAATCACACTAGAGTTCGTCTTCTCTCTTGGTGCGGTTCAATTGAGCAAGTGTCAATGTAGCAATCGCACTCGAGTGCACACCAAAAGCAGACCAAAATGGCTTTCCAAGACCTTCTTGAAGAGGTGGTCTCGGTACACTTTCAATCGAACCCTAGAGCGGTTTGTTTGTGGTGAGAACATTCCAAACTAAAACAGAGTACTGCACCTTTTTGTACTAATCAATCTGTCGTAGTTCAATTGAATGTTCCATCTTATGGGGTTTTGAGGAAAAATATTTGTTGACAGCACTTTACCAACAGTTTTAAACCGAGAGAGAGAGGGAAAAACATTACCTGATGGATCATTGGTAATATTTACAGAACATGACCATGTCACAGTTTAGCTAAATTAATTCACGCCTCCTCCAAATGCCTTCGCCGTTTGCAATGCATTAAAACATTATTTTCCAGCCGCATCTGTGCTTCATTCTTGAAATGTATGTTTGTCTAAAGTGTTGTATACAAATTATATAGTACACTATGACCAGGGATACAATCAGCTAGTGCAGCGACATTTTATGGCTGCCGGTTTGTTTACTGGCTGGAGTTCCATTGGCATTTAGCTGCATGTTAATTCTGACCAATCAAAAAGCAGTTTAGGAAATACGTTCAATAAAATCTGGCCAATGTGTGATGTGGATTTTGTCACATGACTGCATTTTGGTTCTTTTCAACTGGTTCGGACCAAAGCAATCAGTGTGGTGTGAAAAGGACCCAAAACGGCAGTAAAATGCTACAGTGTGTCATTTCTTGCCCTTGGTCTGGCCCAAATGTACTGAGCGACAGATGTGAAAACACCCTTATTTCACTTTAAAGGGAATGAAGCAACTTATCCATTACTATAAAAGTAAAATTACTGAGCCGACACACAGGAGTCTGAGAAAAATGATTATTTCAATCGAAAATTTCAAATGACATTTAAAGGTTTTTGCATCTAAACTCTTCATATTCAACTCAAAATCTTTTAGTCTTCTTTTATTTAACATTAATAATCATCAGATTAGCAAGAGCATTGTGTGGACCGACTTTTAATAAAGAGACACAATTTCTTGACACCATTGACAGCATTTCTTGACAGTTTAACCAGCTTCAAATAATTATTATTTAGTAACTTGCTATTTTTTAAATGTTCCCTCAATTTCACTTTGGAAAAATATTCCAAATATTATTATTAAAACTATTTTTAATTTGGCTTAATCTTGACTATAAAAAGATTAAAATAATAGTAGCTGAGTTTGTATTTGTTTATCCAATCAACAATAACCATTTTAAACGTTTAACTGATTTGAAAATAGCATTTTAATTTAATGTCTTAAAATAAATTTGTGCAGACATAATATAATGTCTTCTTAAATGGATACTTCACCCAAAAATGTTAGTTTTTTTATTATTTGGATTACTATATATTGCCCTTACGATGAACAGATAGGTTTGAAATAACATGAATGTATTTAAACGTTAAATTTATGTGAACAAACGCTTTAATTTCTGCTATTTGCTGTGCAGGTTTCTATTAAAAGAGCCTTCATTTATGATCTGACTTGTTCATGCTATATGTGTGACTTGTTTTGGCTCAAGGTGTGGCATGAGCCAGGAGCTGGAGAAGGGCTCTGTCCTGTGTGTGTGCCCAAGGCAGAGGTCTCGCCTGGGCTTGAATGGGTCTCCTGAGCTGCCCATTGGGCTCCAGGCCAGGCAGAGCCGCTGTCTAATAGAGATTAATGGGAGTCCTGGATCTGTTTGGACGCTGGACTCCTTGAGCATGAAATACAGTCTCACAGGGTTGGCTGGACTGTTGATTTATGTCGTCGAGATCCCAAACGTCAGCGTCTGTGGGGGGTTTTATCTCCGTTCTGTTAGTGTTTTACCTCCTCTCTCGCCCACATAAAACAAACGCATGGCCATCTATATGCCCAAACAAGCACACACCGTCATGTACACACTCTCACAGTGTCCAGCATTAGATCTATTAGATATCGAGGTTGTGAGAGGAATGCATACTAAGAAGAGTGTCCTTGGCCTAGAGGGGAATCATTCCTCACTCTGCAGGTGTGGGTATTTGTGTTCAGTGCTTTATGTCAGACAAGCACTTATCAGATTTGTTGTAACAGAATGTGTTTTAATTCTTTGTTTACTTCTTCTTTTGTTTCTAAATATGTTGCCGATTATTCTTATATTTTTTACCATTAGCTTGTGTCCATAATTTCATTACTGTCTTCTAAAGCTATGCATAATGCAATAGAGAACAATTTATAAGTATAATTCAGTCTGAATGACTGTACATTATTACACTTATTAGATAGATAGATTCTGTAAATACATTATCTGTATTATATGTAAAAGCTGTTTGATTATAGAATGTAGTAGACCAGTCAAAATTATGTAGAAAACATATTTCATGTATCATATCTTTCAATGAATACTATGTAATACTAACCAAATGGTGGTTAAACTTTTAGACCACAACAACAACAAACACAACAACAACAACAACAACAACAATAATAATAATAATAATAATAATAATAATAATAATAATAATAATAATAAAAACACAGGCTCATTAGGAAAATATACCCAGGGCTACATTTTTGAGAACTGAGAAATATGTGTCCTGGGGTACATAATGGTTGCACTTTGTGTGCTAAACCAACTCTGGGATAGTAAAGCTGACTGTTTACCTCTGTATGTATAGCTTTTCTGGTGTGACTGGTTTTCTCAGCAGCTTGCCATATATGGCGTCAGCCTTGGGTAGCAGAGCAGGACCAGGGTTCGAATCCGGTGAAGGACATTTCTAGATACCAGATTAATTGAACCCTTCACCAGCAAATGTGAAATCATAGTAAAAGCATTTTGTAGGTTGTCTTTGTAGGTTGGGTTTAGGTCATTCGATAGCAAGCTGATATGTTATGCATTATGACAAGCCAACCAGCTTTTCGCTCATAAACTCTTCAAGAGTTCACACTTAGCTGATGATTGATTATAAAGCTTGTTTGGCATGCTGTCCCGGGAGAGAGCCCTGAGCTCATAAGGGCTCCCTCCCGTTTGCAAGGCGAGAGAAGAGTTTGAGCTCAGGTTGATCTCGAGAACTCCCCTGCGGGTAACTAATGATCGGATAGTGATTACTATGGAAAGATGACTACTTACTAGGAGCCTGTCTATGGAGCCGATTTGGATTAGTCAAGTAACTTAAGTTGCATGTTTTTGGACGGTGGGAGGAAACCGGGGAACCCGGGGGAAACCCACGTGAGCACGGGGAGAACGTGTAAACTCCACACAGAAACGTCAGCTGGCTTGGTAAGGACTAGAACCAGTGACATTCTTGCTCGGAGGCAACAGTGCTAACAACTGGGCCACTGTGCCATCCATCTAGGAAAGGAGGAGGAGTAGGGGTGGAAGGGGGGATTCTTCAAAACAAAGATGTCTGTGATATGGAACTTAGGGTATACATAGTGGCTTAGGACTCATCTGATTGGTGAATCATAAATTAAATAATGCGGGACCAGCTGCAAGCAATCATCTGCACGTGATCCTCTCAAAATTAGTTTATAAATAAACTTTACATATGAAAAAGACATTGAGACTGACAGAAACACAGCACCCTTTAGTGGATATTTGAAAACAAAAACTGCCAGAAGATAAAGCCCAGGGTTCATATTTCTCAGTTTACAAAAATATATGTCCAATGAACCTGGGTTTAAAAAAAAAAATTAATTAAAGGTTATATGTAGATCCATTCTTGAAAATAAATGATTATATTGTGTTGATAAATGTGGTATACATTATAAACTGTACATTATTTTACATGGCAATACTTCTTGTTGGTCAATCATGACTTTTCAAGGTATATTATGTTGGATTTTGTTGGATTTGGTTTATCCATAATTAGGTGACTCGCCAGTGTATTAGATTGCTGTGATACATAAAAAAAGATAAGTTGACCAAAGTAATTACAGGGAGAAGACTTTATTGAACACACTGTATTACAGTCCTCAGCAGCAATGTTAAATTTCAACCCAAAAGAATCTGTCGGTAGAACAAAGCTTTATCAGACCCCCTATAGCCTCAGACATGAATGAGCGTGAGTGATTTAAATGTGAAGACAATGCAAAGATGCGATTAGACATCCTGTGGTGGAAATCAAATGAATAACTGCACGCATTGGGTGTTTCGTGTGTTTGACGTGCTTTAGCATACAAAAGAAAGTGGAAGCAAGTGTCTAACAAACAAACTAACAACATTTATTATTACTTTACATGAATGACTGGTATTATGATGCGTGTCCAATCGCTAAAATCTTTTGCCCTGTCATTGACAAGAGAACGCTTCCCTGCCATTGACGAGTTTTGCAGCAATCCATGTTTTAGGTGTATTATGGTAGGAGAAGCTACCGAACGCATGTCCTGAGTAAGGTACATGATGTCAGATGCTCCGAGAAGTGAAATCTGAGAAAGAGATAGTGAGGTTGTGAGTAAAATAAGAGTTATACAATCATCCTTTGGCTTAATCCCAACCGTTTTAGATCTGTTTTTAGATCTAGTCTGGACAAGAAACCAAAATAAAGCAGAATAAAGAATAAAGAAAATCCATTTCTGTAGGCCTTTAGGTTCATTCATTCATTCATTCATTTTCTTTTCGGCTTAGTCCCTTTATTAATCCGGGGTCGCCACAGCGGAATGAACCGCCAACTTATCCAGCATTTGTTTTACGCAGCGGATGCCCTTCCAGCCACAACCCATCTCTGGGAAACACATCCATACATTCTCATTCACACACATACACCACGGACAATTTTGCTTACCCAATTCACCTGTACCGCATGTCTTTGGACTGTGGGGGAAACCGGAGCACCCGGAGGAAACCCACGCAACCACGGGGAGAACATGCAAACTCCACACAGAAATGCCAACTGACCCAGCCGGGGATCGAACCAGCGACCTTCTTGCTGTGAGGTGAACGTGCTACCCACTAGGCCACCGTGGCGCCTCCTTTAGGTTCAAACAAGAGTTATTCCCTGATAACAACCGATTGAACTAATAACACAAGCTTATCCAGGTACAATGAATCAACTGGGTCATTAGGGAATATAACGTTTCTTGAGATTTTTTCTTTCTACAAGCTTTAATTATGTCAATATTAAAACCTTAGATGTACATATTAGGGCCTAACCAGTACAAAAGTATACCTTTTAAAATTTGTAGGTACTAGTATACCTTTAATGCATCAGTATGGACTCTTTACAGTAGGTACTGTACATGTGCATACCCTTTGAAAGGTTACCTCCCAATGACAGCTTGTGTATCTACTTTGTGAGAGTGTATGGAATGCAGAAAGCTGTATTCCGCATCACCCAATGATTTAGTTCAGCAAGAGTTAGAGTGTCATTGAGGACACAAGTGAAAGCTCTCTTTCTTTCTAGCTGTCAGTGTATGTGTGTGTGTGTCCTGATGAGCAGGTGTCTCTCAGGGCAGCTCAGAAATGTGAGCGGTTACGCAGCAGTGTGTCAGCAGATTGGATTATCTTCTTCAGACCCGAGGGCACGGCGGCAGGCCACTCACTCCACACACACACACCCACACATACGCACCCGCTGACACGTCTCGGCTTTTGTCCACTGCTATGCCTTTGTGCCACACATGCCCTGTCCCTTCTTCTTATCTCCTCCTGTTTCTCCATCTCCCAGTCTGTCCTTCTAAACTGAATTTTTTTTGTGTAAATATATATTGACGGTTTCTTTATATCCTTGTTTCTTTCTGTCTTATTTTTTTCCCTTTACTTCACACTCTCGTCTCTTTTCACTCCACTTTTTTTTTCTCCATCTCTCCATATGCTGCCGCCACAGTAAGAAGCATCTCAGACCTGCCAGGTTGGGGTTTCCATGGCGACGGGCCTACTGAGGTGGCAGTAAAGGCGCTATGATGGCCCACACTATTTCTAATTGCAGATTCCCCTGTTACAGCTGATGGGGAAAGAAGAGCTGTACAGACGCAGTAACGGACAGTCCTTTTGCATATCATTTGAGTACGCTTGCATCTAGTGTATGGGTCAGGTAGAGGGTCCTGTCCATCTGGTAATATGTGCTTCTGTTATAGCGGTCTCTTCTGTCTTTTATAATTGTATGTCTTCATAGTGATGATGAAATGCAGCTTGAAGAACATGTAACTATATTTCTTGATGTGGAATAGATTTTTGTATGATATTGATTGATGTTTTTTATTTTCAGAGAATTTATTGAAAGTGTTTAAACATGTCAGAATTTTGGTGATTGTGGTTTATGGTCAATAGCATTTGTCCTTTTATATTGGTAAGGTGTTGGGAAAAAATATTTCAGATTTTAATCCCATTTCATGCATGGCTTAACAATGCTTTTCAGCATGATTGTTATTTATTTATCTCATTTTGAAAATTAAATTGAATTCTTTTGAGTACATAATCAGTCCCTTCAGGATTTCGCTGGACTCATTTTGCTGTGGCTTTTCTTGAAATTTGCAGCATGTATGTGTGTGATGGGTTGCAGCTGGAAGGGCATCCGCTGTGTAAAACATATGCTGGATAAGTTGGTGGTTCTTTCCAATGCGAGGACCGAAGTTAAAAATAAAATGAATGAATGAACATCTAACTTCAGTATTTGTTTTGTAACCAAATAACAATTAAACTCATTAACATATAAATAATGAAACAAATAAAAAATAATAAAGTAAATTTAGGGTGCCCACAAGTTTCTTCTACAATAATCTTTTTTTTTTCATAACTTGTAGCTATTTGTCAGCTGTAGAGCATGCCAACAATGCATGACGCCATAAAGAATGCAAACAATGCACTATATAAACAACATGTCAACAGTACATCACAAAAAAACAAAAAAAACAAAACAAATGTATTGATTATATGCAAGTGATGCATCTCTACACTATTGTTAAAAGATGCTGTTTGTAAAAAAAATCTTGTATCCATATATCTCTATAAATTGTGTCCGCACAACAGCTCAAAGATCAAAATCCTCTGAATCATGTTTGTATTATGTGGTGTGCCCGAAGCAAGTCTTTACATGACTAATTTCACTTACCTCAATTTTTTACAGGGTCTTTTGGAGTAAGGTTTGTAAGTAAATGCGACTTTGTACGTTTACTCATATTTAACGTGCGGTTTCTTCTTTGTCTAGCGAGGGGTGTTTGCGTCTACATGGTCTTTGTTTTGGGTGAATAAGTGTCATGATGATGTCATGGAAAGCGTCTAGATTCCGAATTTGTGGGAAATCCACGGCATTTCAGAAAAAATACAAGATCCACAAAATTTGAGGAGTTTGTTTGATTTTGCGATAGACTTGGCAATCGCAAAATCGCTAAATCCTTAAGGGACTGCATAATATGAGACCCTAGAGCAGGAGTTCTCAATCTCGGTCCTGGAGGTCTGCAGATTTTAGCTCCAACCCCAATCAGACACACCTGGGCTAGCTAATCAAGCTCTTACTAGGCTTTCTAGAAACATCCTTCCTGGTATGTTGAGGCAAGCTGGAGCTTACGGACACCGGACCTCCAGGACCAAGTTTGAGAGCCCCTGTCCTAGAGCATAAAGCCTGTCATAAGGGTCTTTTTTTTTCTTTTTCTTTTTTTTGATTTGGGCTTTATGCATCACCTGAAACTTGCTTAATATATTAATGATTCATGCAATGTATTTTTTGATAAGTTTTGTTTTCCTGGGACACATATTTTGCGATCATTTATTATTATACCAGTACAAATCTTTGTATGTATTGTATGTATGTATGTACATTATGTATGTATGTATGTATGTATGTATGTATGTATGTATGTATGTATGTATGTATGTATGTATGTATGTATGTATGTATGTATGTACAGTTGAAGTCAGAATTATTAGCCCCCCTTTGAATTTTTCTTTCTTTTTTAAATATTTCCCAAATGATGTTTAACAGAGCAAGATTTTTTTTTCAGTATGTCTGATAATATTTTTTCTTCTGGAAAAAGTCTTATTTTTTATATTTCGGCTAGAATAAAAGGAGTTTAAGGTCAATATTATTAGCCCCTTTAAGCTATTTTTTTTTCAATAGTCTACAGAACAAACCATTGTTATGCAATAACTTGCCTAATTGTTATGCAATAACTTGAAAAATATCTAGTAAAATATTATTTACTGTCATCAGGGCAAAAATAAAATAAATTAATTATTAGTAATGAGTTATTAAAACTATTATGTTTAGAAATGTATTGAAAAAATCTTCTCTCCGTCAAGTAGAAATTGGGGAAAAAAAAGGAACAGAGGGGCTAATAATTAAGGGGGCGGTAATAATTCTGACTTCAACTGTAGGCTATGTATGTATGTATTTATGTATGCATGTATGTACAGTATGTATGTATGAATGTATTTATTTATTTACTTTATTTATTTATTTATTTTTATTTATTTGTATTTAATTACTTATTATTTATTAGTATTTGGCCTGTTTGTTAATGCACATCATGAAATTTATTCAATAAAAGTGTTTCCATGGTAGATTATTTGCACCTCTTTTTTTCGATATACTGTACAGTGAAAATGTTCACCTTTAGACTTCCCCATAGTTGACAGCATTTTTAATGGATTTTTCGATTTGATTCTTTAATCTTGCATTTTTTTACTTCAATATAAAAACACATAAATATAAACAACAAGTGACACCTAAATGTGCACATCTGCTTAACACCTCGTTCCCACACCTGGTCCCGAGTTCAAGAGTAATTGGAGGTCACATCAGGACCGCTGAGGCGTTCAGGCGTTGAGGCGCGTGTTGACAGCGGGTGGTCTGCACATCCTTTACGCTCACATCCGCAGATTCTGACAAGACGGATACCACTCATATCCCCGCGCCTGCCTTGAAGGAAAACAGCAGCGGTGTCAGGGGAGAGACAGGTGTTCCGGCACGCCAATGTGTCATTCCTGACACATCCCACACAGGAGTGCAGCTGATGGGGACGAGCAAGCTGACAACCCTCTGGCGAGTTTCTGGAAGTGTATATTTGTGCGAGAGCATCTACCCAACATCCCTGGTCAGCTATAGTGTTACGTCCGGAAGAAGAGAGCCTCTCAAGTGGTACATGTAAAAGGCCGCTGCTGTACTTGCTTTAGAGGTGTGACTCTGCACAGTTTTAAAGTGTCTTACATGGTTTACTTCAGTAGATATCTGACAAAACATGTCCTCCGTACAAGATAAAGAGAGCAGAGAGCTCTACGGTTGGTGCTTTTCAAAGAGGGATTTGTCTTTATTGTGCTGTGACATTTTATAGAGGAAATTAAATAAAAACAACAACAACACATATTTGTTTAGAGCAGGGGTGACCAACCCTGCTCCTGGAGATCGACCGTCCTGCAGATTTCAGTTGCAACCCATATCAAACACACCTGCCTGTAATTAGTATTATCTATGCTGTTTCTCAATTCCAAGAACGCAGAGAACGGACTCGTGTTCTTGTGGAGACCGGTCTTGCCAGGTCACATCGGAAGAATGAGAAATGAGATGCTGCGTTCTTCCTGATGGTCACATGACCCTCACGCATCTTTAACCGAAGATTATTTAAACATTACAGCATTTAAACAGCGATTTATTGTTTTTATTTATTGTTTCACAAAATACACTTTGCATAAAGACTTCACAAATATACGCTGCATATCACAAATAAAATATTTTAATACGAATTTCAACAAATAAACACCCTTAAACTTTGACGTTAATGTTTGCTGTCACTGTCTCATTTAGGGAAACTTCTGAGGTAAATAAGTGTTATCTCTGAACTTTAATAATAAATCTATACGAAATGCTGCGCTTCCCACCTCCAGTCGCAATGACTTCTGGGACTTCTAGAGCGAGGTCGGTGCTTAAGTCTGCATCGGTGCATCCTTGATATCAAGAACACACCCGGGAACTTTCACGCGTCCTCCGTTCTTGCGGTCTTGAGTATTGGAACTGAACTTTGGCAGTTGATGATGACGTTACACGAGAACACGAGAACGCTGAAGAACGCATATTGAGAAACAGCCCTGGTATCTAGTATTATCTTCAGGTCCTAATTAATTGGTTCAGGTGTGTTTGATCAGGGTAGGAGCTTAACTCAGCAGGAAGGTAGATCTCCAGGAGCAGGGTTGAGCACTCCTGGTTTAGAGCATGGGTGTCCAAGCTTGGTCCTGGATGGTCGGTGTCCTGCATGTTTTTGTTTCAACCCCAATTAAACACACCTGAACCAGCTAATCAAGCTCTTTCTAGGTGTACTAGAAACCTCCATGTGTGTTAAAGGAAGTTAGAGCTAAATCGTGAAGGACACTGGCCCTCCAGGACCAAGTTTGAACACCCCGGGTTTTGAGGTAGTTGTACAAGGTTAATTATTGATGAGTAAATGGAAATGCAAGTGCATATTTGTTTCATAAATCACTCCCATTTGGAGCTCATACATCCTGTGTATCTGTGAATATATCAAAAATGGGATGGGAATGAGTCCTTATTAAAATATATTTGCTCTGTTCTTTGTGTATACTGTAGCTTTGTTTTCATTAGAAAATTTCCCTTTATAATTTTTGTGCAATTTTATTTGTATTTACACACACTTGACATTTTCAAATTGGCACATACGAATGATGGCAAGTACATTATTTGAATATGGATAGTTTTAGACTAAATATCCAGTACTAATAAAAAGTTATTGGTAAGACTTTTTGGTCACCCTTTACAATAAGGTTGTATCAGTTAATGTTCGTTAATGTATTTAAACAACGAACAACTCATTTATTACTGTATTTATTCATCTTTTTTTTAACATTAGTTGATAAAAATAAAGTTGTTCATTGTTTATTCATGTTAACTCAGTGCATTAACTAATATTAATATGCATGAATTTGGATTTTAACAATGCATCAGTAAAAAAAAGCATGCATTAAAATGATTAAAAGTGAGAGTAAAGCTGCGTCCCAAATGACACAATATACACTATGCACTTATGCACTATGTACTTATGCACTTACACACTCAACAGCATAGTATATGTATGTCGTATTGTCCCAAATGGAACACTAATGGCTTTTTTACTAAGCGGAAGATCAGGCCGTTTCCCTGATGACGTTTGACGATTGCCAAATTAGTGAAATAAATGACCAAAATACCAAATAATACCTGTCATGAGTATAACCGCATTCACCATCGGGATTCGCTATAATCACTCTCGTAGGAGACTTTTGCTTTCACAGTCCAAAATAAATAAAGTTATCCAACATGTGCGCCCGACAGCTCCGCTCCCCTTCCGTTACGTCCGCAAAGCTGCGGTCGTTTAGTGTGTGAAGTGTCCATCATTACACACTTCAATTTACCGGCAGAATGAGTGCATCATCCGGGTAATTAAAGTGCACTTATTATTTTTAGAGTTTTCAGTGTGAACGCACTACTTACACTATTTATACTACAAAATGGCGTAGAATAGTGCATAAGTATGCGATTTGGGATGCAGCTTAAATCTTTTTTAAAGTTTAAATTTAACACCATACTTCATAATAGAACACCATAATAGAAGTTTCTATTTAATCTAAGGGAGACAAATGCATCACTGTTTCCAGGAAAAAATATTAAGCAATGTTTGAAGTCTATTTGGCAGCAAATACTGTACATTCTTATTACATTCTTATTTATGAAACTGTTTATACTGTAAATCTAAAGTCTAAGAATAATTTGTACATCTCTTTGTTCATATGTAACACATTTGAAATGCTGTTGAGAACTGATAAATACCTTTTACTAATGGGATCACTTTGCTAAACCACAAATTTGCACTGTAAGCAGGTTAAAAAAAGCAAATTAGTACACAAGTGTTCACTGCTTGTTTGAGTATCGTGAACACACAGGCCTACTGCACAGACCCTCATGTGGGAGATGAAGGCAGTGACAGGAATAGAACAGAACTTTAGTAATATGGGGAAACCCTTTACATAGACACCTAAACACAGACACACACACACACACACACAAACACACACACACACACACACACACTGCTGCTGATCCTCATGCTGCTGTTTGCCTCTTTTTTCCTCTCTCCTTTGTTTGGCATTTGCTTGGCGAGGTGTGATGCATTAACAGGCTGTCAGTCATCACTGGAGCTACAGCTAGAGCAGTGTTGGAGGAAGAAGGTGATATATTACATTTAATGAAATTATATTTTATTTTTTTTAGTAAAAAATATTGTTTGAGTTTTTAAAATTAGAATTGCTACCAGCTTGTAATTATGTAATGAAAAATACCACTGCCCAACAAAGCCAAAGTACATAAAACTTATTATATTATATTATATTATATTATATTATATTATATTATATTATATTATATTATATTATATTATATTATATTATATTATATTATATTATATTATATTATTCATTTTCTTTTCGGCTTAGTTCCTTTATTAATCAGGGGTCGCCACAGCAGAATGAACCGACAACTTATCCAGCATATGTTTTAACGCAGCAGAACATAACCAGCTGCAATCCAACACTGGGAAACACCATACAATCTTGCATTCGCACACATACACTATGGCCAGTGCAGCTTCTTCAGTTTATTATATTATAAATGCACTAATTATATGTATACGTATACATTTATCAAAATTATACATTTAAAGACTTGACAAAAATTACAAATTTAGCAATAAACATTAAACAAGAAAAACTTTTAAACTTTGGACGTAAACATTTTTGGGTTATATTTGCTGCCACAAATACTATATCCAGCATTTTTTAACATGGCTTCACACTCAAAAGTTTAACCTTAGAACAATGAATCCTTAAGCTTTCCACAATCCAGACTTCAAAGACGTAAGTTTTTTTTTTTTTTTTCTTATTTCATGTTTTCCTCTTCTTGGGTCAGTTCGATAGTGTCAGACAACTGACCTTTGCAGATGGGTATTAAAAGGTTTATGAGAGCTTGTGCCCTTTTTCTCTGTCAATAAGCAGCCGACTGTAGCACCTGGTTGACAGAAGGTGCAGAGACGTGTGGTGAAATGCTCTCTAGAGGCCTGTTGGAAGAACAGACAGCAGCAAGTGCTAAACTGCTACTTAATATGGATGCTTTTATGTAGTTTTCCAGGTTTCAGTTGCTTTTTTTTCTGGAGTACATGGTGAAAAGTTTGTGCTAATTCCATATACTGTATGTTCCTCACAGTAAGATGGAACTTGCAATTCATATGTTGATATAATATTATAAAATAAGAATTTTATAATTATGACGTTATAATAATTTGATCCATGGTTTGTTGAAATAATAATTAAAAAGTCAGTATTAAAATTATTTATTGCACAGGTAGTTCCAGCCAGTTTGATCACAGGTCTAAATAAATAAGCTACCCTCAAACATTAGTACTATAGAACCCTATGACAGTTGCCGAAGCCTTAATTCTTCTATAAAATCTTAAACTTCACCAGAGAGCTGATGGAGATCAACCGATGGGGAATATTTGCACAGAGGTAGCTATGTTACGATGAGCTATTAGATATGCCCGTGTCATTAGCACACACACGCACACCCACACTCTCTGTCAGCCTGTTACAGATTCAAAGTAGGGAGATCTTCATTCCCCAATTAATTAATTTCTTTTCGGCTTGGTCCCTTTATTAATCAAGGGTCGCCACAGCGGAATGAACCGCCAACTAATCTAGCATATGTTTTACGCAGCGGATGCCCTTTCACACTCATTCACACACATACACTACAGACAATTTTTATCTTACCCATTTATAACACATTCACAAGGCTTGAACCAGCAACTTTTTTTGCTGTGAGGCGATCATGCTACGCACTGCGCCACCGTGACGCCCTTGGGGAGATCTAATGTGTTGTAAATATTTGGTCAAGCATAGAATAGCAATGGTAGTTTTAACTTTTTTATAACTTGGCAAAGGACTAGAGAAAGCCGGATAATCAGTGGCTTGCATTTTTGTTCATAATTACCCAAAAAAGTAGATTTTTAACATTTGCGAAGGGTTGTGTAATATAGCTGTTGCCAAATATACCCAAAAACCCATAATTCCTCAACAAAAACTATCAATATCTGTTGATATTTAGGGAGATCAGCTGACAGATAATGCTATTGTTGTGCCAAAGTTGTGTCTATGTAAAATTAAGTCTGATTTTTTTTCATCACTGATTTAAATGGTCAACATAGAACAGCAATGGAACTTTTCTATAACGGAGCAAAGAACTAGAGTAACCAGGATAATCAGTGTTGCTGTGCTAACCCTAACCCTAAAGCATTTAAAATAGATTTTATTGTGCAACTGTCTAGACTCTCTATGTTCATAATTACTCAAATAATAAAAAAAAATGGTATATATGTATTATTACATGGCTGATTTTTTTGTCATTGTTAATTTAAATGGTCAGAAGCTCACCAATTAATAAGTACACTGTACAACCCAACAGTCAACATTATCAAATGAAATGAGTGTAGTTGGCTCAAAATTTACTGAAAGTTAGTTCTACTCATTTGAAAAGAGTTTTTAACTCAGTGTTGAAGGTAATGGGTTAATTAAATAACTCATTACGTCAACTTAAATGGAGTAAGGTCACAGTACTCATAAAGATTAGTTTTTTTTACTCAAATGGTTTGTAGCAATTGGTTTCCTCAAGCGGTTTGAGTTGTCTTAACTTATTGGGTTTTACAGTACTCAGTTGGTTTGAGTTCTCTTCATTTATTGGGTTTTACTGTGCTCAAATTGCTTTGTTTACTTAAATTGATTAAATTCACAGTACTCATTAGGATTCGTTTTTTAACTTAAATGGATTATTGCAGTCTGTTTCCTCAAATGGTTTGAGTTACCTTAACTTTCTGGGTTTTACTGTGTACAGCTTAAAGTGCTTGAGACCAGAAATGTACTGTTTGCTACTAATTTTATAACTGAATTAATTTAAAGAAAATCTTCTTTTTTTTTTTAACAGATTAACCTTAACCTTAATTGCTGATGGAAATGAAATCCTGCAGGGGACACCTTTTCACTTTCACACATGGTCACTCCTGGATAACGGTGTCGTGCAAGGACTCATGAGCCAGTGACCCTTCAGAGATGTTACCGATCACTGTAAGTGTCTTCACATGTTCTGGCACTGGCAGGCCTCAGGTTAACAGCACACATCAATACCCCTGATGCTAGATTCAGAGAGCAACAGCCATTAAGCGAAACAAACACCTTGAATGTCAATCCTGACATGCAGAGACAGAAGAGAGAACTATCATGGTGGAGGTGGGGGATGTGTGCTGGGTTGTACATTTTTGTTGTTGCAGAAAGGTCATCTTGGGTTTGATTTTTTTACTGAGATCCACGGATCCAAATGTGATCAGAGTGTTTTGTTCTGTGTGGTGGATGTAAAATACTTGAAAAACGTAAACTATGTTTTTTTTTTTTTTTTTTTTTTTTTTTATTTTTTTTTATGCTTAATAACCTTGGGTCATGTTGGTTTCCTATCCTAACAACCCAGATAGCAAAAATCATCTTGCCAATATATCATGCCAGATGTGGGTAAGATGATTTTTGATATCTGGGTTATATCTGGTTGAAAAACTGACTCAGGGCTGTGTCTTTTGGCACAATGGCCCAATACTGGCCCATGGTACTGGACCAGATCTGGCAATACTGGCCCAGGTCTGACACGGTACTGGACAAGATCCAGAAAGAACTGAACCATATCTGTCCCACACTTGGGCCAAATTAACATAAGGAAATCCACATCTGGCCCGGAACTGGCCCTGTACCTGTCTGAGTAAGTAAAAATCGCTTTGGACTGTCTGGGCCAGATGAATTTTTTGCTATCTGGCCAGTTTTGTTGCCATTGTATTAGTTACCTGAGGTCTGGATCTGTATTAAAGACATGAAACAGACATGACTGTTATGAGTATTTGCTAGTTTGAGAATGGGTCTGGTCCAAGTCGAATGCTGTCTGGAACTGCAATGTAAAATATATATTTACACAATCATTTAGCTGATACTTTTAGCCAAAGCAATTTAAAAATAATTAGAGCAATGAAGGCAATCAGATTAACACAAATAAAATTAATTATCTAAAAAAATAAATTATAGAATAAAACAGAAAATGCCAAAATTAATGTGTTGTTGTCAAAGGCAGCAATACACTACAGAGAAAAAAAACAAAACAACAACAAAACTATGTCTTGATTATATTTATTTATTTGTTTGTTTAATTATTTAATTATTTGTTTATTTGTTTATTTGTTTATTTGTTTATTTGTTTATTTGTTTATTTGTTTATTTGTTTATTTGTTTGTTTGTTTGTTTGATTTAAGGAACTATTTGGGGTTGTTGTTCCAGGACTAACAAGGACATTGATCCAGGAACATGTTCTGCTTGGATAATCCATTAAGCGTTGTGGCCAAACATTTGGAGGGGAAAAAGAGGACTTTGCAGGACAAGATTTATAGAGTAGGGAAAGTCCCAGCTGGCAGAAAAAGCCAGGGGGAAGTTTATAACAATCCGTATTTACCTCCAGACACCATCAGTACATAATTCCCTTCGCTAGAAACCAAAACGGACACACACAGAATTGCAGCCAAATATCTTTTTTTCCACCAGAGCAATTGATTTTAAACATATTCATGGTATGACGTGCACGTCTCTGGATATTTCTCTCTTAGAGGAGTGTGTGTGGGTGCAGAGGGGGTCTTGTTTATTGTTTGGCTGTCACTGCAGCACTTCATCCACTGGACACCCCATCTGTAACACATGGATGCACCCCGGCACACACTGACGAACAGGCAGAATATAAAAGTGCCTGGGTCTGATACATCTGCCTGCCACCGCAGCCCTGGGGCCTCTCTAAAACTCTGTGTGTATGGGTTTGTGTGTGTGTGTGCCTGTGTCTTGCAGAAAATTACAGAATAACTGCGAAACATGAGTAGGGTTTTAATGTTTGATATATGTGATGGGGTATTTTCACTAGCGCTCACCTTAGAGACATTAGCCATGGTTTGTTAAGCCAATGATGCATGCGAGCCACATTAGGCATAACGCTAAGTAAACAAATTGAGCTTTATAGTCCATAGCATTCGGTAATTCCCAATCTGTTTAGGCATGGATGTGGTTTTGCTCGCCCGTCATAACAAAAAGTGCTGTAAAAGTAAGCAAACCCTAACTGCATATTATGAAAGGGAATTTACTGGGATCCATGGATCATTTCACTTTTTTGTTTGTTTATATAATGCTGATAGCACTTCAGTTCAGTGGAAATATGGATGAACTGTTGTGAAATGTATTTGTTAGTAAATTAGCCTAAATTAAGGGGTGTTATTAAAGATGAAGATAGACGAGAAAGAAAAAAGGAAACTAATTAACAGCTGGGAAAGAAGTACGTGTTTTGATATCAGCTATATTTTTATTGCGTGATTGTCATGGCCAAAAGAATCACAATAATTCAATAATTATATGACAGCAATTTCCAAACAAGCAATGCTATAAATAAAACCAATAGGTGTTCATTTATTTAGGTGGCACAGTGGCTCAGTGGTTAGTACTGTCGCCTCATAGCAAGAAGGTCACTGGTTCGAGTCCCGGCTGGACAAGTTGACATTTCTGTGTGGAGTTTGCATGTTCTACCCATGTTTGTGTTTCCCCCATAGTCCAAAGACATGCGCTATAGGTGAATGGGGTAAGCAGAATTGACTATAGTGTATGAGTGCGTGTGTGAATGTGAGATTCTATGGGTGTTTCCCAGTACTGGGTTGCGGCTGGAAGGGCATCTGCTGCGTAAAACATATGCTGCATGACAGTTCGTTCCACTGTGTTGCTCCTGATATATATAAGCGACTAAGCCAAAGAGAATGAATGAACTTGTTTGTTTGTTTGGTTGGTTGCTTGCTTGCTTGGTTGGTTGTTTGTTTGCTTGGTTGCTTGATTGAATGCTTGGTTGCTTGCTTGGCTGGCTACTTGGTTGTTCCCAAAAAGGATTTTTACAGATTTTAGCTTTTCACAGTATATCACTATACTGTACTTTACAGACAATGTATTGTTTCTGGCTACAAAAGTCACGTTGTAGAATGTTTTAGCATCAAAATTTGTTGTTGTAGAGATCACAATAGACCCATGAATCACCAACTTAAAATCATGATCTAAATGTTGCATATTAATATTACAGTTCTACAGTATTTTGCAGCACAGCTACAAAAATATTGTATTTTCTTTCCAGCAATTTTCAGAAATAGCTTTTTAATTCAGTAATTAAGTCATGGTAAGCAACAGATTTGTTGTAAAACCTTGTAAAGGTCTTGTAAAACCTTCTCAACCTGTGTTTAATTGTGTTTAATTGCGTGTATATTTTAGATTGTTTTAAACATTCAATTGGGGGGGACACATGAAGTGTGTATTTATTTATTTAATTTTTTTTGTTGTTTTTATGTTTTATGTCTTTATGTTCATTTGTTGTTGTTATTATGTGAGCTTTTTGTATGGCACTGTTATGAGATGAGGACTCTGTACTGCAAACCAAATCTACCTTCGGGTATAAACAAAGTAACCTAACCTAAAATAACCTAATGTAACCTAACCTAACCTTTTAAGCTTTAAATTTAACATTTACTCCAGTAGCATAGTACATGCAGTGCCCCAAATAACAAATACAGTTCATTTATATTTGAGTATTATTTTCTAAAGAATCAAATAGGGTTGAATTCTATATAAAAGGTTACAAACTTAAAAATTTAAAGATTTAATAGCGAGATAATTGTCCAGATAATTTTCACTGTTACTGTTTATAATACATACCACATCATGAGAAGAATTACCATCTAAGAAGTGAAGCTAACTAAAGCTATTCCGAAATTAAGACATCAAGCTGCATTTACTAACCTCTACAAAGTGTCAGTTCCCGTCTTAGCTTAAACTTTAACATGGGCGCTCTGTCATTTAGCTTACGCTTTTATCCAGAGCCACATGTAGTACAGTTGATACAGGCTCAAATCACCATGTTGTAATCTAAACCCCTCCAGCCTTCAGTTCAGAAGCCTTTTGGTCACCAGCCCAGATCTTTAACCACTATAGGCTACATTACCTGTGAGTCGAAGCTTTGGCTCCAGCTTAGCTATCTTTAATGTATGACTCCAAGAGGAGAGTGATAGCCATATCATGAAAATCAGATTTTTTCCTGTATAAGAGCTATAACCTGGCCCCTGCTGCATCTACCAATAAAAAAAAATATATGAAAACAACCAAGGCTCATTCTGAAAACGTACCCCAATATACATTTCCGGAGAGTGTCAAATACATCCCATAAGGTATGTTTTTTTTTTTTTTTTTTCATTTCTTGTTTTTATGAATCCACCAGAGGCCGCTGTGTATGCTGTTCAGATCTCAAATTTCTCTCGTGAGTGCCAATGTTTTCATGTAAATCCACCAGAGGCCGCTGTCGACTGACTGACTGACTGACTGACTGACTGACTGACTGACTGAGTAATCAACTGACCCACCCTCCTTCCTACCTTTTTCCAACAACCAATAGTGTTTTCAAAAGCACCGATTGACCCGAACACCCACTTCCCTAACCAAACCGACAGTGTTTTGAAAAGCAATCTAAAAAAGAAAAGCGCCCCTGACTGCCCAATTTTTTACCACATTTTTAGATTTTACTACATTCTCACCCTTTTATTTACTTGTTTATGTTATTTTTTGGCTTTTGTTTTGTCTTACCTGCTTTCTGGAATCGCTTCTCTTTGGACTTGACCCCCGTTGTTATGGTCAATTCCTCTCTGAGTCTCAAGTCTAGACTAGACTAGACAATCTGGTAATGTTCATACTGAGGTAAGCTATCAAGCTGCTAGCTTGGAAAAGAACAGCTTAATACCACCCTGTAGCATTTTTTAAAGAAAAAAATGCAGCCATTTGTACTTCTGGGTGCATAATTTGCGATCTCTAGAAATGTACATATGGGTACATTTTCAGAATGAGCCTATGTTGTATAAAAAAGGATGGTATAGAATTATTGTTTTTGTTTTAATTATAAAATGCTCAGACCACTTCAAGAGGTGGTTTCCAGATGAAACTGTACAGGCCTAAATTCATGTGGTTGTTGAAACCACATATGTAATTTTTGCTCTTCCCAGAATTACAAAAACATACATGATGTTGTGGGCTATATGAGATCATATCAGATATGCAAGCGCAAATGCATAAACAATGGAAAGCCACAGGTGACAGTTGGAGATGTCTTTCATTTCATTTAATATTGAGTAGAAAATGATTAAATGAAATTATATTAGTATCATTAGGATCATTAATAACGTAGATGCAGCACGTACCTATAGGTGCATAGAAACATTACAGTAGCTGATTTTTTTTAATTGTGTCTTTAAATGCAAACGAGTCAACAGTGGTGGGTGGGGCTACTGAACTTCATGACACATTGCGGATGCCTTCAAGTTGGCTTGTTTTTGGATCCTGGTTTACTTTTATTAAGAGAAAGTAATAATAATAACAATAACAATAACAATAATAATAATAATAATAATAATAATAATAGTAATAATAATCATAATCATAATCATAATCATAATCATAATAATGATAACAACAATAACAATAACAATAACAATAATAATTAATTTTTAGCATCCTCAGATGGCTGTGTGCACAAAATTTCAACACACATTTCTATCGAAAGACCTAAAAGTGAATTTTTGTATAATAAATACTCTTTTAAAGCATTTAAAGGCACACAAAAATGGTGTCACACTCATACTCAAACAAGGGGAAATTTAACAAGCGATAATAAATGATATTTAAGGTATTTTGAGCTGAAACTTCACAGACATATTCTGGAGGCACCAGGGGTTTACTTTTCCATTTTTTGAAAAAGGGCATAATACACTATGTTCCCTTTAAATAGATGTGAGTTTCCAGAGACAGACTGCAATATCATAGATTAGGTGTGAGATAATGAAGCGACATCTTTCTTCTGGAAAGACACACATTTACGATCCTCAAATTGTGATGCATCATCTGACCTATTTAGTAATTTCAACACCCGGTACTTGGCACAGACTAATAGTTAACAACATCATCTGATTATATGAGCGTACAAACTGAATGGCACTAAATCTTATTGACATCTGCGTGAAAATCTATTGCACTGTACTTGTACCACGTCCAAAGAGAGCGCCGGCAGTGTAAACACTTGAAAATCCCTCGTTCATCATGATGTGATGTAAAATCATTATTTACTGGTCATAGAAAATAGTTATTGACAGAGCAAAGCAAGAAAGCACAACTAACACTGACAATTTACAACACTTTGAGCGTAAGATTAATTGGAAGACAGAACTAAATCATAAAAACGCTGATTTATTGCATGGACTTCTTTTAAATAATCAAAACAGCTTTTATTAAAAAATATCTGTACATTGTGTGTTTTTATTGTTAAATAAAAATAAAACTGTTATAATGGTATTTGTGGAAACTGAAGTAAAAGTTAACAACTGTAAATATGTTGTAAAATATTACTACAGCTTGTAATAACTATTTGAAATGTCATTTATTCCAGAAATGTAGAATTATTGCCATTATTTAATGTATAATATTCATTTTTATTACTCAAGTCGCACACTGCTTCAGAATTCTTCCAATGTAATATTTTGGAGCTCAAGAATATTGATGTGTGTTTTTTATAATAATAATAATTATACATTCCCCGGCCACTTTAATGGGTACACCTTACTAGTACTGGGTTAGACCCCCTTTTGCATTGGATTGTCCAATTTAGGTGAGTGTGTGCAAATTGTAGCCTCAGTTTCCTGTTTTTAGCTGACAGAAATAACACCTGGTGTGGTCTTCTGCTGCTGTAGCCCATCCGCCTCAAGGTCTCAACATCAACAAGGCATTAGCACACACAGAGCTGCTGCTCACTGGATATTTTTTTTCTTTTTTTGAACCATTGCCTGTAAACTCTAGAGATGGTTGTGAGTAAAAATCCCAGTAGATCAGAAGGTTCTGAAGTACTCAGACCAGCCCATCTGGCACCAAATCTCCTTTCTTCCTAATTCTGATGCTTGTTTTGAACTGCAGCAGATGGTCTTGACCATGTTTACATGCCTAAACGCATTGAATTGCTGCCATGTGATTGGCTGATTAGAAATGTGAGTTAACGAGCGAGTACCTAATAAAGTGGCCAGTGAGTGTATTTTTGTGATGTGATCTGTGATTGAAGGGATGCGTTTTGCATACGTCTTTTCTTTAAGCTTGTCAAATATTATTTATTAAAGTCACCTCATAAATAAATAAGTAGAAATATTATAATTTACATAAAAATAACCATTAAAAAGTCAAATGTGGTGGTTCATTCCGCTGTGGCGACCCCAGCATAATAAAGGGACAAAGCCGAAAAGAAAATGAATGAATTAAGAGATGAGAGTCAAATGTCATAGATTGTGATGGTTTGGGTATTAAATTATATCCAAAATGATTAAAAGATTGTTGTTTTTCTGAATCTGCCCACTATATTTGACATCAGTGTCTTGACAAATGAACCTTTTTATTTTTAAAATCGCTTTCTCAAAATCTTTGTGAAGGTGTTCGGAAATGCTCAGACAGATCTTTTTAATCAGCTTCTGCATCACTCATTTTACAGCGTGATATAAATTTTCGCCTGACAGGCGACTTTTTTTTGTCATTCTCATTTCGCTGTAAACAGTGCAAGCTTCTGTCACAGACTGCAATTTAAAAAAGATTGTATGCGGAGCTTGTTTTGATTATTTCCGTCTCACGATGTTGACAACTCTCTGACATTGTGCTCCGACACTGAAAAGATTAATGGGGTTTCTAAACAAGCGCTTAAACTTCCAGCCACTTGATATAAAAGAGCTTGAGCCTATTTGAGGACTCATGAATACTTCTCATTATTTTACAGAATTATAACTCAAAAAGAAAACTAATGCTGTCTTTGAGGTTCTGAGATTTGTTTGAGGAGCTTAGAGTCTCATTAAAGCATTTATTTCATTTATACAGGTTTTTAATTTATAGGACGCACAGAAACGTGGGCAATTCGCTTTATGAAAAATAGATTTGGATATCATGAAGCTCATGAAGAGTTTCATTATTAATGAAAGTGTTTGGAGCTCTCATAAAAGTGGAATTAAAACACTCACACGGACTACCTTTGAAATGATAGTTTGTTAATTTTTAATTGTCATGTGACGTCTGATATGCTCATTTTCAAAGGCACGAAGAGAAAGTTAACGATTTTAATTAAATCTGTTTGGGTTTTCAACTTTACTGATCCTCAGACAGTGTAAACCATTTTGAAACATTCAAGCATTTAAACTCTGAAAGCCCACTCAGGTTGTGAGCCAAGTTACTGGCAGTTTTTCTCAGAATATATTGAGAATAATAATAAATAAATTCACCCGCTGCTTGTTTCAAAGCATATCATGGGTTTAGGCGTCAGACCAACATGGGATTAATGCTGGTTGTCAAAAATGGCACCTGAACCACCACCTAGCGAGAATATGACACATACAAGGTTAAGGGAAATCATTTAAAGCAACAGCGCACACAAACATTGCAATTTTGTCATTATTTGTTCACCCTCATGTCATTTCTTCTTTTGCTTTTTCCACGGATCACAGAAGAAAGATTTTTGAAGCTTCCATACAATGACAAATGTTTTATTTCTGAAGCCATTCGGTAGCATTGTATGAGGAACAGACTTAAATTATTATTGTTATTCAGTGTTAATCTTCCCATCTAGTGAACTGTAAACTCTGGGACAGCTGCAAACCGAATCATTGAGTTCGCTATGAAAACACTATGGGTGTTTACATGGCCAAATTTATTCAGCCCGAATGAATCCAATCCCATTTTAAATCCTCACAGTTCTGCTTTTATAAACCCATAAAACATTTTTTGAAAGAAAGCTGGCATTTGTCAGAAGTGCTTTTTTAAGCAAATATTTTATAATTTACCCTCGGCTGACCAATTTGCAAGATGTAAGATTTAACATAGGATTAGTGGTACCTTCTGAACCTAGTTGAGAAAATTGTAATTGCGTATTTTATATTACTTTGCTGGTAATTAGATTATGTCAGGTGTGCAAAATTCCCTCCAATCCGATTGAAATTCCTTTGGATTGAAGTATTATCTTTGACTATGTTCACATGCAACATCATAGAGCAATTATATTGAGATTTTATTCTGATTAACCTTGACCCCATGAGAAACAATATATTGATCAAACTAATGCGATTAAGCTCATAGTTGTAGCCATAATTGCATTAATCTAAGTGCCACACTGATTTTAATCACAATCAACAGCCATTTAAGCTACTTAGTAGTAGTGGTAATAGTGTTATACTCAAAAGTAACACATTTGTTACAGGTCTTAGAGCTTTCATTTTTTTATTTATTCATTTTCCTTCAATTTCGTCTCTGTTTCAGAGACGTCTCTATTTCTATTTCGCCACAGTGGAATCAACCACCAACTATTCCAGCTTGTGTTTTATGCAGCTTATGTTACAGCTTATGTTTTATGTTTTATGTATGATGCCCTTCCAGCCACAACTCAGTCTTGTAAAACATCCATGCACATTCATTCATTCACACACACACACTCATACACTACAGCTAATTTAGTTTATGCAACTCACCTATAGCGCATGTCTTTGGACTGTGGCGGAAACCGGAGTACCCGGAAGAAAACCTATGCCCACATGCAGAGGACATGCAAACTCCACACGGACATGCTATCTGGCCCAGCCGGGACTGCCACTGTGTCCCCTTCTTAGAGTTTTCCCCTAAAATATGATGGAAAAACCATCCTGTGTATTGTAAATAACTAGAAATAAAAACAACATATTTATTATCAATTAATATAATCGTGTACATAATAAAACAAGACAAAAAACTATAAAGGTGTTGATAAAATAACTCCATTAACATGGTGGTCAAGGCGGTTTTATTCACGTTAACATGGATGAAGTGATTTTTTTCTCTTTAATTCAGATGATACCAATTGTATTTCCACTATTTTAGCAATAATAATATTACCTTGAGTGACACAGTGGCACAGTAGGTAGTGCTGTCGCCTCACAGCAAGAAGGTCGCTGGTTCGAGCCTCGGCTGGGTCAGATGGCATTTCTGTGTGGAGTTTGCATGTTCTCCCTGTGCTCGTGTGGTTTTCCTCCTGGTGCTCCGGTTTCCCCCACAAGTCCAAAGACGTGGTATAGGTGAATTGGGTAAGCTAAATTGTCTGTTGTGTATGTGTGTGAATGAGAATGTGTGGATGTTTCCCAGTGATGGTTTGCAGCCGGAAGGGTATCCGCTGCGTAAAACAAATGATGGATAAGTTGGCGGTTCATTCCGCTGTGGCGACCCCGGATTAATAAAGGGACTAAGCTGACAAGAAAATGAATGAATGAATATTACCTTGACTGATATTAATGTCTACAAAAAACAAAATTGCCTGTTTCCATACTAGAATTGTTGGTTCGAGCCCTGCACTTATACAATTTTAGCTGAATAATTTGTTTCTCTTTCAAAAATTGCCCTTGAGAAAGTTTGTTCATTGTCTCCCCAACAGTTAGATGAAATTTACGGCCCTTAGCAGTGACCGCTATAACCATGAAGAGTAATATTAATCTCCATGATTGAGTTATGATGTGTATTTACCCTCTTTTCCAGCCAGATCTCATGAGTAAACATAACTATTTTACTTATTTATTATCTTGTTTTTTTATTTATTTTTATTTTATTTAATTCAGCATATGTTTTATGCAGCGGATGCCTTTCCAGCCACAACCCAGTACTGGAAAACACCCATACACTTTCACATTCACATACATACACTATAGCAAATTTTATTTTATTCTATTCATACTGTATAGTGCAAGTCTCTGGACTGTGGGGGAAACCGAAGCACCCAGAGAAAACTCATGCAAACATGGGGAGAACATGCAAGCTCCACACAGAAATGCCAACTGGCCCAGCTGGGACACGAACCAGCAACCACCATGCTGCACCTAAATGTATGAATGAGATTGTACAAATAACTATCAATTAGCCACTACATGATAAAGTTGCTTAGGCTTTTTCTAATGCAAAGATATTCTAGGATGTCAGACTTGAATAATATTGCACAAGTCTCGTGACCTACTTTATGACCTTTTTTGTCATTGCTATGTCTTGACAGTCATATACCTGCTTGCTGATTCTTACGAATTTCAATTTTTGTTTTGCTGTAGAAAAAAGAGAATCATGCCATTTTGTCACAGCACGAGGATGAGTAAATAATGACATAATTGTCATTTTTATCTCCTTTAAAAATATTTTATTAGAGCTTGGATGAGCTTCACACCATCAGGGTCCCCTTCAGTAACCACAGTCTGTTTTCTGCACAGCGGTATGTGAGTATTTCCACGCTGAAATATGACTGTTTTCCTGTGCTCTCTCAATGACTGTGTGAATCATCCAGTCAGATTCATACCACCTGGAGTGGCGTCACATGCCATTTCCTTCTGCCTAATGGTTCATTTCTTAATACCCCAAACTATAGCAATGAGATTCTAATGTGCTTCACCCTGATGGATGAGATCGTCTCTGTTTTAGGACGATGGACTGTCTGCATGAAACTCACCGGAGTGCCTTCAGCTTGGTATTCTGAGGAAAGGGAATAAAAGATTGTGGTGGGGATTGTGTGGATTTTATTGAAAGGGGTTGATGCCACATATTTGGTTGTGTTGACAGGAGAGTCGTGACACTGTGGCACATTTCCCACAAGTCCAGGTGTTGGAGACACGTGATAGTGGAAACAATGCAGAGCCGTCATGCAGTGGGGAGATGGAAAAGAACTGCTGACTCCTGAGCATTTATTCTTGGGGTTAACTTGATGCATCGACAGCACATTTCACTAATTCAACACACATCACTGTAACACCGCACAGCTGTATGTCATCAGAAATATAATGAAAGTGTGACTCGCAGGTTAACAAAAGGCTTCTGCCTTTGCAGAGGAGTATAAGTATTTACCATATTTTCCAGGATACAAGTTGCAATTTTTAATCATCTGAAATATGCTGTGCTCACACGGTGTGATTTGGGACATCACTGTGTGAACTTAGAATCGTAAAATAGATTTTTATCATTTTAGGTAGTGTTACTGGTTTGGCATTCACCAACACCCGATTAATCCAACTCAGTATTGATACGTGTTCTTATATACATTTCTGGAGATCGCGAAATATGTCCCAGGAGGTACGTTTTTTTTTTTCGTTTTTGTATTCTCTAATCCACCAGAGGCCGCTGAGCATGCTTTATCAGATTTTTCAGGCATTCGTGCCGGCTGTTCTCGTGTACACCTATACCAGAGGCAGTTGTTGACTGACTAACCCACTGAACGATAACATAACCCACCCCCTTCCCTTAACCCAAATTATAGTGTTATCAAAAAGCACCAATTGACCTGACCACTCCACTCATCACCTGATTTTTACCACATTTTCAGATCTTACCAGGTTCTTATCCTGTTATTTACTTATTTTATTTTTTGCTTTTTGTTTTAGCTGGTTTCTGGAATCATTCTTCGCTGGACTCAAACCTCACCATCAAGGTCAACTCCTCTCTGTGTTGCAAGTCTGCTGACATATATGGCGAGCTACTGGGCAGACTGATAACAGCGAAAAAGCCATCCACATGGAGGTAAGTGGTCAGCTGGTAGTGCGAAGAAGAACAGAAGCCATCTACGGCATCGTACCGCCTTGTAGCGTTCATTTTAAATACAAAATTCAGCCATATGTAGCTCTGGCTACATAATTTGTGCTCTTCAGAAATGTGTATGGCAGTACGTTTTCACAATGAACATGTGTTACAACAATCCCATTGGAGCGTCTTGATGTAAAAAAAAACATTTAAAAAAATAACAGGTCAAACCCCGTTTTGATGTCAGTTGGCTACCTTTACGCCAAAACTGTCCTGTAATGATTTTTTGACTTGCTTTTTGATGAAAATTTGATGTTGTTTGACATTAAGGTAGTTTACACGAATTAGGGATTTATATATAAATAAAGTGTAAATTGGAATTGGCAATTGAAGCTTTCAAATGAATACAAATTTCTTGATATGTTTTGTGTTGTTATTTTGGTGGTCAAACAGGCACCAATATGTGAATGTCAAATGGACGTATAGGTAAAAATGGATGTATAGGTCAAAAATTAAATTCTGGCAATTTCATATGTTTTGAGATGCTGTACTGTAAAGACAACCGTCACACCAAGGACATACAGTATAGCAGTACTGTGACTTGAAAAGAAAGAAAGCTCTGAGTTTACACATTTAAAGGGATATTAAAAAAATTGGTTTTAAACATTTATGAGCTTCTTTCTTCTGCTGGAACACAAAAGAAGATATTTTAGAGACTGTTGGATGCTGGCACCCATCCATTTCCATTGTAGCAAGTAAAATGAAAAAAGAAATGCCAACTGACTCAGCCGAGGCTCAAACCAGCGACCTTCTTGCTGTGAGGAGATCGTGCTACCCATTATGCCACCGAGGCGCCCATTATAATAATAATAATAATAATAATAATAATAATAATAATAATAATAATAATAATA
>CAIGQQ010000001.1:14752799-14784455 GCA_903798035.1 Danio albolineatus
TACATACATACATACATACATACATACATACATACATACATACATACGATGGTGTGAAAAAGGGTTTTGCAGCATAAACCCTCTTTTTAAGACAACATCTCACAGCATCTCAATGGGATTTAGGACAGGACTTTGTCTAGGCCACTCCAAAGTCTTCACTTTGATAATTTTTGATGAGCTTTTGATATTTTTTTACCATAATCTGAAATCTGAAAGTGTGACAAACATGGAAACAAGTCAGAAATCAGTAAGGGGATCACTGTACAGACATACTTTATATACTGTACACACATTCTTACATACACACAGTAATATTCTAATTATATTTGGCATAAAAGAAACCATTTTATAATTTTGTGTGTTGTTGGCTACTCCTGCAAATATAATCATACAATTTAAGACTTAAGTTTTGTGCTCCACGGTCATAATTCACTCATTTAAAGAACTTCTTTTTTTTTTTTTTACCATCATAAAGAACATTTTGTTGGAATAAAGAAGTTCCGTGGATTATACAGTAAATGACCCAGGAACCATTCATTCCAATGAAAAACTATTATATTCTAAAGAGTGTTGACTGTTTAAATACTTTCAGTTTCAATACTTTCAGACACCTACAGTCATTAAATGACATCTGCAACCTTTTTAACTTCAATAACGTGACATAATTATGTGGAAAAAAAGATATTCACCATGCGGGGATGATGAAGGACATGATTTTATATTGGTTTTAATCATCAGGAAATGATTGTATCTTATATGCTGCAACCTGTGTTGATGTTTGAAGGCAAAAGACTGAAAAAAGTAAGTTAAATAAAAAATGTTTTTGAGGTGGAGATTGTCTTGACATTTTGATGATTGATTTTTTTTTCTTGTAAAAATAATGCGCGCTGTGTTCACAAATAGTCCAGCAACATGCATTATGAAAACAGGCTCAGTGTTAATTCCATGTTGACATTAAAATCCGGTTGATTCTGTCAGGTTTCGTCTTAGGGGATGAAGCAAGGACTCAGAAGTGTCTTTGTTAATAAAAAATAAAACAGAACTCTGGATGAGGCAGTGGAAGATCACAGTGAGTGTACAGTAGACAGCAAATTGGCACAAGTCGAAAACAAAGGGATAATAGATAAGGAACAGAGATGGTCTGAATTTTGCAGATGGAAGGGTGCTTAGCTCTGGCATAGGAGAAAGTGTAATAGCTTCAAACAGCCTTTCACAATACAGCTTTAACGTTCACTGACTTTCTGTCAGCGGTGTGTGACTGTTTAGAGTTCAAGATGAACTGAGAAGTGCTGTAGAACGTATGCTGCTGGTCAAAAAACCTTTTTTTTTAATCACAATTCACAGCTTTTCTGATGGAAAATCTAAAAATAGATAAATTCAAATACAAATATTGAAAAAAATATATTCTATTCTATTCTGTTCTGTTCTGTTCTGTTCTGTTCTGTTCTGTTCTGTTCCGTTCCATTCTATTCTATTCTATTCTATTCTATTCTATTCTATTTTATTCTATTCTATTCTATTCTATTCTATTCTATTCTATTCCTAATGATGGCATTTTTTCACCAAAGCAATTTATTCAGCATAATAGAGACTCTTCTTCATTGACATCCATTAAAATGAAATGGCCTCTTGTCTCATTAGCTGCTTGCGTCTTTAGAAGATTAGCTTGTTACTTAAAAAATACATTTTAAATAGCTTGTACCAAATTATAGTTACCTTGTTATGGGCTACATAATTGCATGTTGTCCACAAATGAGTTTGCCTTATTTACCTTATATGCAATATTTATTACGGATTTACATTTTTCACATCTTCGTGATTCTCTAACTGTGAGTAGGTGTCATTGATAAGCACGTAAACACTAAATAGTAGGTGTTCGGGTAATAGTAGGTGTTCTTATTCTAAAAGCATTATTTTTATTTAAGTTTTCATGCTAATGATTTAATTAACTAGCTTTTGAACCTCATAAACCTGTTTATGAAACCCTGACATGTCATGTATCCTGTATATACTTTAGATTCAAGATATTTTAAGCATAGAACAAGAAAAGAAATATTTAACCCTTCACATGCACTCTAAGAAAAACATGTTTTTAACAAATTTCCTTTGTTAAATTGTGTTCGTGACACAAATCAAAGATAATTTTGTGTCGTTGTTTTTTTTAAAAAATATCCTATGGACCAAAAGGTCAACCAACCTGTTTAGATCCCTGTAAAAGTCTTTTAAAAGCCATTTTTCTCATTGTATTCTAAAAAAAAAAAACATTATAAAATACAAAATTATAATAGAGGGCATGATTAACCACAATTCATACAATTTGAAACCGATCTATCTTGCTTATTTGCTTAGAACAACTAATCATTTTGACACATTATTGACTACCTTTATTTAAAAAAAATAATAAACAAGCGTAAAACTCTGATATATTAAGTCATATAATTATAAGTATAGATTAATCTGTAAAAGAACCCTGTGTGATTGTCTCAGATGAGCGTAGAGGATGGCGGTAATGTGATGGTTTAAGCAGCAGGTGAAATATGAGTGTAAAGAGTCACCACGGCAGCAGCTGCTGTCTGTGTTTACTGTACTGTTGAGGAAACGCAGATCTGCAGTATCGGTTCAGCCCCGTCCTGATTGAAGGTAATCATGCAGACTGACGTCTAATCTAAAAGAAATCACAGAGAGCGGGGAAATAAATTAAAGTGTGCTTTTGCTTGGGTTCTGAAAACCAATAGTTGGGCATGTGTGATGTGTTTTTGGTGTAAAGAGGTTGGAGGAGGACGCAAGACCCGGGGAGGGGTGTTGGGGGAAGAAGGTGGTCATAATAGATTTTCATTCACTAGAAAGAAAGAGGAATGGATTTTATTACAGGGGAAACAATTGAGTCTATAATGGTTTTTGAACTCGCTCTCCTCGGTCTTTCTTCTTTTCCTTCATCTTTAGCTGTTGGCTCTCGTCACACAAGAATGATGAGGAATAGTGACTTTTTTTTTTGCTGTGTAAAGACTTGTTTACACAAGATATGTTTCTGCATATACAGTTTGAAGTTTCATAGCATTAGTTCATATTATTAGTTAAGTTTTATTAATTTTGTTGTGTGGTTTTATCATTTTAAGTGTTTTTTTAAATCATGTTTATTTTTATTTGACATTTACACTCTTACAAAGATTTTACAATGGGTTTTTTGCAGCAATGTCATATGTGAACCGTTTTAGTTCCCCCAAAGAATCTTTCGGTTCTTAAAAGAGCCATTTATTTCTTAAATAACTTTTCAATGATCTGAAATATGGCTGAGCAATCACTGGAAATGAAATTGCAAGTGTGATTAAGCAAAGCTGACATCTTGTCAGGGAAACACAATTATGTGATCAGTAGTAAATCATCCAAAGGCCAGAGGGCGCTCTCATGCGAAACTCCAAATACACCACAAAGAACAAACTCAGTGAATCCCCATAGAGTGGAAGAACTATGACGCCAGCTTGTAGGCCAATCGGCTGCTAGCATAAAACTTGTCCCTCGATAAAATCCCCATAGGATTTTCCTCTAGGCCTTTTGAAGTTAACAAATATGCTCTGTGTTCAAACACTGTTCATTACACTTACACGTTTTGTCCAGCCGGATAATCTTCACACGAAAATACAACTTTAAGCACTTTCAGACCTTAAATGCAAACGCAAGAACTGAAAAGCTAACATTAGGCTATAAACGGACTACAGCCTTCGGGGCGCTCGCCTGTGACGTCAGCACCACCCTGCTACAGGCAACTCTTCAAGCTTATTTTTTAGAAATATGGTCCATCACAAAGGTTTAATCTCTCGGTTTATTATATTATAATCCACGCTATATATTATAAACAAATAAATAAGCAAAAACTTTGCTTTTGGATAATCTTTAAGTGGGAAATTCATTTTGTTGTGCTTTACGGTTGTTATAAAAGGTTTTAAACTGTATGTATAAATATGCCTACATAGTGTCATTATGAGACATATTTAAATAAGCATATCGCTCGTGTGCATACAGCCCGCTTACCTTAGTAATACATGACAGAAATACCTGCAATACTATCAAATCTGTCAAATACTATCAATACTATCAAATACCTGCGAGTTCCATCATAGACACAACATTTAATATTCTTTTTTTTTTGTCATGAAGTACAGCGAAAAACAGCCCATACAATCACATATGTTAAAGAGGAGTGTATTATGACAGAGTAATATGTGTTCAGATAAAGAATAAATGACGAAAAATCAATTGATCACTTTAAATAACAGTTCACATGTTTGTATTTTTTTACACATTTAATCACACGTTTGCATTACTGAGAGCAGGGCAGAGACAGACTGCACTGGTAAGCAGTAAGTTATCTTCATAATATCGTTTAATTAAAAATAAATGATCAACAAATGAATCTGTTCTGGCAGTCTTTACAAGTGAAGGCATTATCTACACACAATACGAGTTCAGAATTAGAAAAATACAACAAACTATAAAATAATTTTCATGAAATTACTTAAATAACAGACAAATTCAAATGTCCAAAGCAAGCGGGCTGCGCTCCAGCAACAACCCAGACCAGATCAGCTTAATGACGTATAATGTCTCCGACACCGCCTATAGTCCCGTTTAGCAACTTGATAGCAACCGTCTTTTAAAAGAAGAATAACAGATTCAAAAAATCAAGAGTGTGGTGTAACTGATGTGTTTTATGTTGTAGAATAAAACGTGAAAGTATCTTGACTTTGTGTTTATTTAAGCGATTTATCTGAAATCCCATTTTAAAAAAACCCATTGACTTTTGGTCGAGGGAAACGGAACTGCTAAAATGCTAACTCGCTTCCGGGTTTTTGCATGCAAATTGACATCATAATTCCTCCACTCTTTTGCCCTGCCGAATAAACTTAACATTTAACTGCTTTTATTGTTTTAACATTACTAATAAACACATGCCCATGGAATGATCTCTCAGAAGCATTCATTTCCAACACTCAAAGTTATGTAGTGATTTTGGAGTAAAAACATTACGGAATGTGATATTTTCATGCGCGTTCAGCAACATTTGTAGTTCACTGAGAAGTGACGCAAACAGCTTTCATTGTCACAGAAAGATTATCTTGATTTCATTATCATCCGATTAAATCGACTTTCATTTTGACTGTGATTTGATGTAACTTCCCAGTTATGACCCTGTGTAGTAAATCTCCATTATGACTGACAAATTGCTCATGAAAGCCACTTTCAATTAATCACCCTGCCCTATCTAAGGAACATTTTTACAGTTTAAAGAGCCTCTTGTGGAATGAAAAGGTTTTATATAGGTTAAAGTTTCTTCATTGAACCTCTGATGCATTTTTTAAGTTAACGTCCATTCAGAACTTATAATTCTGCTTAAACAGTATGTCTTTCTTGATCCAGACATATTTTTCATCATAGCATTTTATTAGGTTATCTGTGTTTTCTTCCTTTTCATTTGCCAGGTGTTGTTGGTTCAATCAGAATGTAAAACATTTTCATTCTCAGTCGATCTACATAGCATCATGCAAATGCATAGTTAATAGGCAGGACGTCCACAATTTGGACCGAATGCAATGATTGGATGGACCTTTTTATGCTTCTGAACATAACACAGATGGCAATCTTGTTAAAACTGAATAAAATGTGGTTGTATGCATGTATGTATGTATGTATGTATGTATGTATGTATGTATGTATGTATGTATGTATGTATGTATGTATGTATCTATGTATGCATGTATGTATGTATGTATGTATGTTCAACCTTTTCAACCTTTATATGTTCTCTCTGAGCCAAATAATGAGAAAGAACCAAATCTCCTACCACTCCTAGCCTTACTGCCTAATGACTACAGCCCCATTGAAACCCTCTGCCAATGCATTGATGAATTGAACAATTGGATGTGCCAAAACTTTCTTCAGTTTAACAAAGAGAAAACTGAAGTCATTGCATTTGGGAACATCAAAGCAGGGTGAATCTGCTTTCAGTTATTACGCCCCCCGCTGCTGGAATCAGCTTCCAGAAATGATAAGATGTGCTCCAACATTAGGCACATTCAAATCAAGACTTAAAACACATCTGTTTAGATGTGCCTTTACTGAATGAGCACTGTGCTATGTCCGACAGATCGCACTACTGTGTCTTTCTTTTTGTTTTCATTCTTTTATAACTTGTCTTAACTCATTTTAATCTGTATAAATCAGTTTTTTTATTATTTGTTTTTATTTTCTTATGCTTCAATTTTATTTCTATTTATGTAAAGCACTTTGAATGGATGAAATGTGCTATATAAATAAACTGGCCTTGCCTTGCCTCGCCTTGCCTATGTATGTATGTATGTATGTATGTATGTATGTATGTATGTATGTATGTATATATTAATTTATTTATATATTTGTCTTTGTTATAGTATCACTATTCTATCACTATAGTAGGTCCATGTAGTAGACAGAAGTCTCCAACAGAGAGCTTTCAGGTTTATTCAGTGCTACTAAAAAAATTGACTCAAACCTAGAAGTTATAAATTTATCAGTTCTCTTGTCAGATTGAAACTTTTGTTGGGAAATAAAAATCTCATTCATTTTCTCCATAAGAAATTGATTTTTAGAGGTACTGCATAAACCTTTTCAAGCAGACCTACCATGAGCTATGACACCGTTAGTATTAAGCCAGAATGGTTGAAAATACTTTTTAAATGCATTTTTAATGGCTGAAATTCATGTGAAGACATGCAAAAGCCATAATATAAAGAAGCTGGAAGGCCATGAAGAGATACAATGTACTATTACATTAAGTTATTTATTTATTATTGTATTAATATTCTCTGCTTCAAATTACAGTATAAACACTTGTAGTGTCGCGATTCACATTGTAGCTGGTTTTAGTTATAATGCTTCAACAAATATTTTTCTAAAGTTCAAGGAAAAATGAATGGGAAAATACCTATTATTGCACTTAATAACAAGAATTTACTATATAGTCCTTTTAAAAAGCATTATTTCCTTCTCTAATCCTCTAATCTCCACTCTGTCAAGCTGTTTTCTGTAAATGGCCCATGAGATCTCTCAGTACTCCTGCATCTGGGCCTGTCATCTTTTTGCAGCCCCCATAAGACTGTGTGATTTCATCCTGCAGCGGTCTTTGCATCCAAAGCAATGATGAGCTCTATCGACCAAATCATAAAGCACGATGCCAAGGCTACGTCTGAAACCCACAAATGTCTTCAACGGCTTAAACCGCCATATTTCTACTTAACGTCATCTGCAGTTTCCAGATATCCATGACAATGAGACTCTGATACGTGCGTGTGGAGAACTGATGGGATCCAGACTATTAAATATGCAGCCGTTCAGTGATTTGGACCAAAGGACCCTCCGTTTTACTGTCATCCTCTTTCAAAGGTCATTCTGGTTTAAATCTTAAAAAGCCACATTTTTTAAAGTACCATTATCTTGATGGAGACGAGCCTTTGGGTAAACTACTGATGCAAGGGAGATTTCATTCCACGCTATCAAGCGGGATCTGATAATTCAAATTTTGCAGGGGTAAAGAAAATGTCATCTCTCTGCGCTGAATGGCAATCAGTTGCTAACCGAGCGGAGTGACTGGCTGACATCTGAAAAAACGCTACATTTCTGTCACAATTCGTGGAGCCGTGATCGAGTTTGAAACCTGTCATCTTTTTTTTTTTTTTTTCTTTCATAAATCTCAGTTCACAATTTGTGGAAGATTTCCCTTAATCCTGTGAAGATTGATTTTTCCAGATGTTTTGGCCATATGTTGGGCCTTTAGTCCTCACCCTGAGTGCCTGATGCGCCACGGGGGTATATTCATCCCATATAAAGATATAAAACAGACTCACCCGGCTAGTGCTCGCCTCAAAATATGTTTACAGTGGCACTAAAACAACATGAAGCTTGCAATCGAGACAAAGGTGTTCGCGAAACCATTTCGAATTGAGATGCTGCATGTCTCTGATTAAATCAAGCCAAAATTTGTCTTGTGTTTACAATTCAGTCTAGCAGCGCAGGGCTCAGCTGTGCCTGTAATGTAAATAAATATATAAAAATGACTTCTGGGCTCATTCAGAAAGCTGAATTTCTGTTTGATTTAGCAGCTATTCTTGTGAAGTGTTTATTGTCTGCTTGCTTGGACTTGCTTTGATTTTACCAGATGTTGTTTTCATTTTGCAAAGTTTTAATTAATTTTCATTTAAAGTTGTTGTTGTTGTTGTTTTTTTATAATAAATTTTGCAACATATTACCTCTTATTTTAAGTGTATATGTGTAGTTAAATGTAAAATTTCAAACCTGAACCAAAGTAATAATGCTATAATATTATTTTTCCCTTGAATTGCATAAAGTCCCCCCAAAATGTAATTCAGCGTTGCAATAGTTTGTATATAACAATCATTTGATGGCATAATATCAGATTCTAGAGGTGGCATGGTGGCTCAGTGGTTAGCTCTGTTGCCTCACAGCAAGAAGGTTGCTGATTCAAAGACATGTGGTATAGGTGAATTAGGTAAACAAATTTGGCATAGTGTGTGATTGAATGTGAAAGTGTATGGGTGTTTCCCAGTACTGGGTACCTCTGAAAGGAAACATATGCTAGATGAATGAATGAATATTAGATTCTATGTAAGGATCACAAGTTGACAAGTTTTACCCATTGTCAAAGGGTTTGATTATTTAAAAAATAATATAAAAACTATTATTTTAAGTGAAGGTCATAATAAATATTCATTCATTTTCTCTTTGGCTCAGTCCCTTCATTAATCCGGGGTTGCCACAGCGAAACGATCCGCCAACTTATCCAGCATTTGTTTTACAAAGCGGATGCCCTTCAAGCTACAACCTATATCTGGAAAACATCCATACATTCTCATTGACACACATACACTACGCGATTCACCTGTACCACATGTCTTTGGACTTGTGGGGGAAACCGGAGCACCCGGAGGAAACCCACGCAACCACAGGGAGAACATGCAAACTCCACACAGACATGCCAACTGACCCAGCCGAGGCTCGAACCAGCGATCTTCTTGCTGTGAGGCGAACGTGCTACTCACTACGCCACCATGGCGCCCCCATAATAAATATGTTGTTTCATTTTAATATGAATACTTATGAAAATATACAGTTTGAAAGTTACGATATGACATGAGCTAGCCACTTTCCATTGACTTCCAACCAAAACTGGGGACTGTAGTATAATTTAGTTTGGGTAACACAAATTTTATTAGCTGATATTTGTTAATGTATTTTCTAACATGCACTAACAATGAACAATACATTTATTACAGTATTTAATCATCTTTGCAAATGTTAGTTACTGAAAATAAAGTTCTTCATTGTTAGTTCTCACAGTGCATTAATTAATGTTGATTAGCACATCTTTGGATTTTAATAATGCATTAGTAAATACTGAACAATTATTTAATACCAGCTGTACAGGTATTTTTCATTTTTAGTTAATGGTATCACTAACAGAACCCCATTGTAAAGTGTGACAAATTTGATCATTTTTATTTAAGAATAAGATGTTCATTTATTAGGCAACACGATGGCTCAGTGGTTAGCATCGTCACCTCGTGGCAAGAACGTCACTGGTTTGAGGTCCTGGGCCAGTTGGCATTTCTGTGTGGAGTTTGCATGTTCTCCCCATGTTTGTGTGGGTTTCCCCCGGGTGTATGAGTGTGCAAGCAAGAGTGGATGGGTGGTTTCCAGTACTAGGTTGTGACTGGAAGGACATCCGCTGCGTAAAACATATGCTGGAATAGTTGATGGTTCATTCCGCCGCAGCGACATCTCAAATAAAGACTAAGCCGAAGGAAAAGGAATAAGCAGTGTGTGTTTTGTATGCAACCACAATAGCAATATGATTAATTATCAACAGCTTTACAATACATGTAAAAATATTTAAAATGTGAATAGTTTTCTTGTAAACTGCACACTCAAAGTGACAGTAGAACGAAAGCAGAGCACTTGGATCTTTGTGAATATGCTATATTAATATCACCTTTTTAATAACATTAAAACACAAGCATATTAATTAAACACTGTGAGGAAAGAGAATGCACGTTTTCTGTTTACACAAAAGGCTCAATATAAATATATTTCTTTGATCGAAATGAACACACAGGAGTATATATCTAAAATCTAATATCATGCCATCTTCAAATGAAGCTTGTTTGCTTGAAAAAGCATTGATCCTAATATATGATCTGAAGAGGAAGAGGATGAGGAAGAAGCGCGTCTCCTGTGTCCTGCTTTCACTCGATGAATTTGAGGGATGAATCTTGAAACCCTTCTTGTTTGAAATATGATTAAACGCAGCCTTTGAAGAACACACAACTTCAAAGGGTCAACACAAACAGTAGGATTTCAAAGCGATTCTCAATCATTAATTTCATCTCCATGTCACAAATGAATTTTGATTAGTTTGGCCGTCTTATAGGCTTATTATATCTCATCTAATTGTAAACCTAAACGATGTGCTCTGTGTGCCGAAATCCCAAAGACAGAAATTGCATCAGACATTATACTTTGTTAAAGATGTTCACAAATTACCTCAAGTCATTTTCCTCTCAGATTTTTTTTTTCTTCCTGTAACAGTGACGTATATTTATAGTGACACTTTAGCCATTAGATACAGAGGCAAAACCATTTGGAAGATAGCAATCGCTGCAAGGCAATGACTCATGAGAAAATGAGACCAAGTGAGAAAAAGAAGCTGCCAGATTTGTCAGCTCTTGCCAGGTTTAGACATCAAGTCCTCATCAAGGTTTATTTGCACTGGAATAATTATGCTAAACTACCAAGCACAGAAAATGCCCTATAGGATCTTTAGGAGAGATGACTGAGACCAAAGCCTTTCACTGTACCGTACGTGTGCGACTGGATGGATGATGTGATGCTTTTTAAATAGGCTCATTTTACGGGCGTCACAGTGACACAGTGGGTAGCATGATCGCCTCACAGCAAGAAGGTTGCTGGTTCGAGCCTCGAACCTCACACATTTCTGTGTGAGTTTGCATGTTCTCCCCGGTTAGCTCCGGTTTCCCCCACAAGTCCAAAGACGTGGTATAGGTGAATTGGGTAAGCTAAACTGTCCATAGTGTATGTGTGTGAATGAATGTTTATGGATGTTTCCTAGTGATGGGTTGCAGGTGGAAGGGCATCTGCTGCATAAAACATATGATAGATAAGACCCCCGATTAATATAGGGACTAAACCGAAAAGAAAATGAATGAATGAATAAGGCTCATTTTACAACCCCACTAGAGTTAGAGTTGAGTTTCATTATATTTTAATGCATTCAGCTGATCTCTGGGTCTGGTGGGATCACTTTTAGCTTAGCTTAGCAAAGATCATTGGATTGGATTAGACCATTAGCATCTCACTCAGAAAAACCAGAGTTTCAATAATGTTCCTATTTAAACTTGACTTTACATTGTGTACTCAGACCAATGAAAAATAAAAAGTTGCTATTTTCTAGGATAAAGGGCGTCACACACTGGATGCGCCGCGCAACAGCATGCACATGACAGTTGAAAGTATCGCACACCAAACGTGCACATTCGCACGCTATTAAAAATGAAACTATTCAGATGGCGCTCTGTGGCGTGGCAGAAATATAAACAGTGTGACAGTGGTGGACAGCCGCCCACTTGCGGCAGTGTTGTGCATACCCCGATAGAAATCTAGAATTCTGAAACGCATGACGCTGCGTGGCACGACGTGGTGCTGTGCCAATCGGCGCATCCAGTGTGTGACCCCCTTATGGCTGTAGAGTGGAGGAACTATAATGTCAATTTGTATGCAAAAACCCGGAAGCGAGTTAGCATTTTAGCAGTTCCGTTTCTCTTGTCCCAAAGTCACTCGTTTTTTTAAAAGTTCGGATTTCGCTTAAATCTCTTAAAAAAGGTTAATAGCTTACACAAACTTACGATACTTTCACGTTTTATTCTACAAGATGAAACACTTCAGTTACATACCTCTCTTGATTTTTTAAAAATCATTACTAAATGGGACTACGGGAAATGTCAGAGACATTATATGTCATTAAGATCGTAATATTGTACTATCTGGAATGCAGCCCGCTTTAAATTTACAGCTTGTGTTGGGCATTTTGATGTGTCTGTTATCAAATTGTATTTTTATGGTTTGTAGTATTTCTCTAATTGGGCATTCATATTGTGTATAGATAATGACTTGTAGAGACAGTAATAACAGATTTATTTGTTTAATTAGGATTAGGGGACCATTTATTTTAACAAAGCTATATTTTATGAAGATACTGCTTACCATAGGGCATGCTGCCTCTTTCCTGCTTTCAGTAATGCAAATGTGTGAATAAACTTGTAAAAATATATAAATATTCACTGACATTTTAACGTGATCATTTTACATTAACATACATCTAATGATTTTTCTTCATTTTTTCTTCATCTAAGCAATTTTTTTAACTATAACTGCAATATTTATACTCCTTTACGCTCACCTCAAAACTTAGAGCATGGACTGTTTGTACTTTGTGACAAAAAAAAGAAAGAAAGAAATATTAAATAGTCTCTATCCATGATGGGACTTGGATAGGGTAAATTGATAGACTTTTCTCTCTTTTCTGTCATCTATAAAGAATAAGGGATTTGTAATTGACAGTCTATCTGAAAATAGTCCCCAATTGCTGCATAAGGCTAATGCTAAAGCTGTAAGTTATTTATTTATTTATTTTTATATAGTTATTTGATAGTTTTGTCAATGTTGTCTTCTAGACTCAAACTAAAAAAAAAAAAAAAACAGAGGAAAAACTATAGATGTACCCTAAAAGTCAACCCAGGCTCATTCTGAAAATGTTCTTTGTTTTCACAAATCCACCAGAGGCCGCTGTGTAAGCTTTTTGAGATGAAAATTCTCCCAGTGCCATTTGCGCTTGGCCATCTCATATATACCCATCAGAGGCTGTTGTCGACTGACTGACTGACTGACCAGACTCACTCTCCTCCTTTCCTAAACCCAACCGATAGTGTTTTCAAAAGCACCGATTGAGCCGCCCACCCACTTCCCTAAACCCAACTGATCCAGCAAAAAAAAAAAAAAAAAGCAATCCAGAAAAAGAAAAGCCCTTTATCTTATTTTATGGATTTTCTTTTTGTCTTTTTGTCTCAAGTCTGCAGACGTATGCGGCGAGTCACTACACAAACTGGTAACAGCGGAAAAGCCGTCCATACGGAGGTAAGCGGTCAGCTGGTACTGTAAACCCAAAAGGGAACAGCATCATACCACCCTATAGCGTTCGTTTAAAGATGAAATGCAGTCATACATACCTCTTTACATAACTCGTGATCTCCAGAAATGTATATACTGTAGGGCTACATTTTCAGAAGGATCCTATGTTGCTAAAAATCAAGCAATTTTCTCTTTGTGCTTCACAGAAAAATGTAACACCACCCAGGTTTACAAACCAGGTTTACAGTGATGCAACTGTGAAAAGATTATAACAGATTTCTCTGTGATGTTTAAGAGCTCTAAACTCAAAGTAATGATTTTAAATATGTGGTCGGCTGAATGGTAAAAAAAAAAATACTTTAGTCCAGCACTTCCACCAGCAATCTTATTTTATTTAATTTTTTGCTAAAGTCTTTTCCTCCCCATTTCATGGCTGAATTTTTGTCCTTTCATCATCCCTGCTTTCATTCCCGCTCTCTCTCTCTTCACCTCTTACTTCAAAAAACTCTCCACCAAAATACCAGCATGGCCCTCTCGCCCCCCTGTCAGCCGTGACCTTGAGAAAAATTGCATATGCCACTGAAGAAAGAAAGCAGTTCTAAAAAAAGAATAGAAGCCTCTCAGTTGTGCATCCGAAATAAATAAATAATCTTACAGAATCTAATTTATGTTTTTTTTCACTTTCCTCCCCTCCCATGGTTCCCGGTCCCCGAAGGACTCTGATTTAAGTCTAAGTGATGATGAAACGTCAAATCCGCTCAGTGTGAAGTGATGACACTTTTATTAAACACGCTCCTGGTCACGGGCCCCTGAATGTACACATTGGCGTTCTCTTTCGGGCTTAATGACATGAGACAATGCATTGGACTTTGGCTCACTCATTAGATATTAGACACGGGGCCCCTGATAAAGTGCTTGTGGGTGTGCGACTCAAAAAAAGCGTCCTCGTGTTTTCCTGTTTCCCCAGCCATTACCCTGGGTCAATCAATACAAAGTGACTGCTGTGCTCAGTGCTATAGGCGCCCAGGGTTTGGCATGGAGAGCTATTAAAACTCTGGCCTGCTCATCTTTTTGAAAAAGCCCCATGAGCTGCTCCTGTACGGTGAAGATGGACAGCATACAGTGTTGTGTTCTGTCAGGGTTTAATAGCTCTGGGATGCGCAGAGCTGCATTGAGCTCCCAGTGCGTGTGTGTGTGTGAGTGTGTTTGGCAATATCACTGTGCTGAGAGGTGAGGAAGCTTAGCTGACCTGGTTTCATCAGTAAAAGAATAGTTCACACTCAAATGAAAATTCTGTCATCATTTACTCAACCTCATGTGGTTTCAAAACTGAATGATGTAACGATGAGCATTTTCGGAATCTTTGTTAAAGCTCTTCCAGTATTTTTATAGTGTTTCAAACTGCAAAACTTACATAAAAGTAGTCCGAACCACTTTCTTTATTCTGTAATTTAACTGATAACATGTACAATTCTGAATTATATAGAAGTACTTAATAATAGTTTGTTTAAAGCAGTGGTGCCCAAAGTTTGCCCATGTTAACCTTTGGTTTGTCGTGCCTTCGAATCTGAAAAGAGAGGGAGAATGATGGAGAGTTGGTTGGCGTGAATGCCTTAGACAGAGATCGTCATTTCGAATTTAATGTAACATTTTGTTTCTTTGTTTATTTGAGGAGCTACAAAAAGCCAAATAAATTTAAATGTTTCCTTTAAATGATGTAATTGAATCAGACTTTTAAAATGTAAATACTGTCACTTGACAGATAGGATAATGCACAAAACTTCAGCGAGCAAATCAAGGCAAAGACAGGAGCAGCTCAACTAGTGTATTGCGCATTGAACTCCACTGTTGTAAACGGGATTGTTCGTTACATTAAAAACATGAACAATCCCGTTTACAACAGTGGAGTTCAATGAGTAAGTTCATTATAAATTGTAAAATAATTATACTACATCTTTATTTATTATGTTTAAAGCTATTATCAGATTATTGTAATACAGTTTGGTACGGTATATTTACTGTAACTTCGACCCACAGCCCTCAATCAAGTTTGCATGTTTATAAGAAAAAGTTCAGGCACCCCTGCTTTTAAGTAAAGTTTATTATTATTATTATTATTATTATTATTATTATTATTATTATTATTAGTATTATTATTATTCATTCATTCATTCATTCATTTTCTTGTCGGCTTAGTCCCTTTTTTAATCCGGGGTCGCCACAGCGGAATCAACCGCCAACTTATCCAGCATATTTTTACGCAGCAGATGCCCTTCCAGCCACAACCCATTTCTGGGAAACATCCATACACACACATTCACACTCATACACTACGGACAATTTGGCCTACCCAATTCACCTATACCACATGTCTTTGGACTTGTGGGGGAAACCGGAGCAACCGGAGGAAACCCACGCAACCACGGGGAGAACATGCAAACTCCACACAGAAATGCCAACTGACCCAGCCGAGGCTCGAACCAGCGACCTTCTTGCTGTTCTTGCTTCTGGCGCCCATTATTATTATTATTAGTATTATTATTTATGTGACCTTATATAAATATCACTATACCATAAATACTCTTCAATTACTGTTTTTATTTAAGGCAGATCCAAACACACTTTGAAATCATTGGATGTCGACTGTAAAATCTAGCAGCAAAACATTTACATTTAATACATGTTGACAGCCAACAGGGTGCTAAATAAATCAGCTTGGTAAAATTTAAACTCTGTCAAAACATATAAAATCAAGTGTGCAGGATTACAAAAAAGTTACAAAATAATAATAATAAATAAACTTTAAATATGTTATAAAATGGTTAGATGCTTGAAACATTTTAAAGTTAATTTACATTTGACAACAAATAGTTATTTCATTGAAATAATAACAGATTTTTGACCAGAGTTCTTGTTAAGATGGGAAATACTGCAAAATACTTTGAGACTTAATAGAATAAACATGGCGGACAATAGGCAGGAAGAAATTGTGTTGAAAAGTGTTGTGAAAAACTTGTGCTGTTACCACAAATCAATATACGTAGTGCACAGTCAATAATCAAATTTTGTGTTATAAGTGATGCTTGAATACATAAAGACAAAAGATTGCATGGTTTGAGTAACATGGGGTTAAGTAAATAATCAGTATTCCATTTTTTACCATATGTAAATAAAAAAACAACAACAACAACCATATAACCCCTCTGTCACCACATTAATCTTTAAAGATTTCAGGAAGCTGTATATTGAGATAGACTGGCAGCTTTAAACATAATCCCGGTGTGTCCTTGTTCATTCAGTCAATGCATGATACAACTCGCAGTCCACACACCTGAGCGTCACAAAATATGATTTCATTCCTGAGGTCAGAACACAGGATAAATGTGGCTCAGAGACACGAAAGGCTGTGAAACGAATCACAGTCCGATTACCTGTCAAAAAAAATCCACGCTCTATACTGCATGTCGCTCTTTTGTTTTGATTGAAGTGTATGTTTTTTTGCCCAGAGCTTAAAGTAAACCATTTGTTCCCATCTTTAAAGTCTTGTCACAACTGCGAAACAGATCCCAAATGGTTCTCCTGCATAAGCTGTTGCCCAAAGGGCTTTTGCATTCGACCATTTTGAAATGAAATTGCCCAGCCTTCTGGGACAAGTTGTTGGAATTGAACGAAGGCCATGTAAAATTCATGCGCTTTCTCTACATTGACTAAACAGCGCCGTCATTGTAAATATCTCAGTATCAGAGGGACGGAGAAACAGGGATTATTTGAGAAGAAAAAATAACAACAACAAAGCTAAAGAGACAAGGAAAGCACAAAGAAACGAAAAGGGACAAATGCTGAGAAAAAAAAAAAAAAACAGGTGGATTGGATGGAAAGGAGACCAGGGAAGGAGAAAAAGATCTTCATCTCAGCAGTCAGGGCAGGATACCCTGTGGAGGCTTGAACGTTGCCAAAACAAAACAGCAAGCGTGTTCACGTTAGTATTCAGTCCTGGCTCAGCATTCTTCAGTGGGAGCGCAGCCAGCGTGATGCATTATTTGTGCCTTTCTGACATTTTCCACTTTCCAAGAGATTGAATTTACCAAATAGGGCTCGCGCTCTTGCACATAAACACATACCAGATTTTTTTGAGTGTGTGGCAATCTGCTTTGTACACACTAGTAGCCCACAGTAGCCCCTAATAGGGATGAAATGAGTCACCGGGTGAAATGAGACCCATTTTGTACAGTTGTTACATATTATAATGCATGTGATATGAGTGTGAATGAGTGTAAGGATGTTTCCCAGAGATGGGTTGCAGCTGGAAGGGCATCCGAAGCATAAAACATATGCTGGATAAGTTGGCGGTTCATTCCGCTGTGGCAACCCCAGATTAAAAAAGGGACTAAGCCGAAAAGAAAATGAATGTATATATATTTTAATGTATATATATTTTGGGATTCATGTGTTTTGTCATAGATTTATGCTTTTGAATTGCATTATGAGACCTTGATTGTTCTTCCAACAACTATTGATGTTGAAAAGTTTGAAAAAGTGATTTTCATTGACATTTTTAATCGTTTGAAATGGTATGTTGTTTGTATTAGTGTTGTAAAATACGGTACAAAGACCTTATAATTAACTGCCAGTACTTTTCAGTTATGGACTTGCAATATATTGTTTCAAACGACTAAAAGGTCAATTAAAGTCAGTCTGTCAATTTGTAGAGGTGAATTTTCAATATCAAAAGTCGACAGAGCAGGGATCAATGTTCCATAATGCAATTCACAACCATAAATAAATGCATAATACCTGTGAATTACACAACACAGAACCCATTAATCAACAAATAGTTTTACAGCGTAGCCAAAATTGTATTATTTATTTGTTTGATCAACTTTAATACGTCTTTTTTTGTTTTTTATATATAAAATTAACATCTTTGGTTTAATGTACTGTACATGCAAGTTGATTGTGGCTGACAAAATATCTATTAAATGACACCAAAATTGATTAAATCAATGTTGCAATGACAAAATGGGTTATCATAACGAAATAGTGTATTTTCATAATGAAAAGTGAATAATGTGGGGCTCCACGATGGCGTAGTAGATAGCACGTTCGCCTCACAGCTAGAAGGTCGCTGGTTCGAGCCTCGGCTGGGTCAGATGGCATTTCTGTGTTTGCATGTTCTCCCCGTGGTCGTGTGGGTTTCCTCCGGGTGCCCGGCAAGTCCAAAGACATGTGGTATACAGTAGGTAAACTAAATTGTCCATAGTGTATGTGTGTGAATGAGTGTGTATGGATGTTTCCCAGAGATGGGTTGCAGCTGGAAGGGCATCCGCTGCGTAAAACCTATGCTAGATAAGTTGGTGGTTCATTCTGCTGTGATGACCACGGATTAATAAATGGACTAAGCCGAAAAGAAAATGAATGGATGAATATTGTGGCTCATTCCTATACAGTTAGACGCCAATTTTTTTGCTTTCCTGTGAAATTGTAATTATATTCAAAGTTTCCAGAGTGATGTTTAACAAAAAAAATATATATATTTTAAACATTCTAGTTTTAATAATTTCTAATAAACCATTTCTTTAGTCTTTACCATAAAGACAGTAATATTTGACTTAAATTATTTTGCAAGATACTAATATTCAACTTATAGTGCAATTGAAAGGCATTCTGTACATAGGTTAATTAGGTTAACTAGGCAGTTAATTAGGTTTATCATTGTACTATGATGACAGTGCAATGTCGTGTGGTGTTGTCCACACGTCATTACACCTAAAACATAATCAATTCTAAGTGTGCCTCATGCACACAGGTCAGTGGGCTTACCCTGACCTATAGAAAATACACTCTTTGACACTTTAACACACCAGTTTTTGCACATGTACACCAGACACAACCGTACAATCACTAAATATCAAAAAATGAAAATAAAACATTGTGCATTTATGTAGTGTGCTTCACACAGGTGTGTGCACTGACAAACCAGTTTCTTTCCTCCTCAATTGTAAGCCACTATGGATAAAAGCATCTCCTAAATGACTTAATATACATGTAAACAGTGGTTTGTTCTGTGGCAAATGGAAGAAAACAAATAAGGAACCTAATAATACTGATTTATTTTTTTAATTTTTTTTACAAATTCTAAAATACTAAAATAAATGAATACATTTTCTAAGAAGAAATATACTGTGAAAAATGTTCTTACTCCTATTTAACACCTCTAGGGAAATATTAAAAAAAAGATTTAACATTTTGCAGGGAGTTTATTAACTTGCACAGCAAAATGAACCTCCAACTTATCCAGCATATGTTTTACACAGCAGATGTCCTTCCAGCTGCAACGCATTACTGGGAAACATCCATGAACACTCATTCACACTCATGCACTATCGTCAATTTAGTTTATTCAATTCACCTACAGTATATTGTATGTCTTTGGACTGTGGAGGAAACCGAAGCAATCGGAGGAAACTCATGCGATCACTGGGAGAACGTGCAAAACTCCACACAGAAACGCCAACTGGCCAACTGCCCCCTCAACATGGAAACAATGATGCATGAACTGATCAAACGGAAACATACAAAAGAGATTGTTGGGCAAAATGTTAAATAATTATAAATTTTCATGACGCTGTGTTGCCTCGACTGATCCCCAGCATCCCAACACACGTGCACAAACAAGCACATTTCCTCATTCACAGCAAAACAACTCATTTCAGATTCTGCGTTCGTTCTTCTTTCTCTGTGGCCTTTTGGCTCTCAGCGTGGCACCCGCATTAATCTTCAATTTCTCATCAGTTTCCTCACTACCAGTGTTGCCTCTCGACTTCTTATAACCATCAAAACCAGACATTTCGATTCATTTTATTAAAAGGATTTATTTATTGAACTATTTATTTATTTATAATAAATCACCCCTTCCTCTGCCTAGCAGAAGAATTCAGATAATTCTTTTAGCACAGCTCATGTTTGCTCAAGGGCACTCCTGAAAACTTCAAACACAATTTAAACACATTCGTGACACAAAGAGCACATTTACATACTTACAAATAAACTTATAACCAGTGGCGGAAAGAGTACTGATAAAAACATATTCAAGTACCATTACTCGCCAAAAAATGTAGTGAAAGTTGAGTTAAGATACAGTGTTTGTTTTAAATACTACTCAAAGTATGAGTAAAAAGTAGCTCTGCTAAAAGTACTCAAGAGTAGTGAGTAAAATGCTGTGAAATAAACATTATACCCTGCAAATAAAAAAAATGTAGCTTACATCCCTGTCATTATCTTTTAGGGCTGTTTCCTAATTCAAACTTTTACCATTCATAGACTACACAGCAAATTTGCCAGTGTACATTTTACACCACAGGTATTGAATTTACCACTTGTCTGGTGTCTATATGAGTCAAGTGTTCAGGTTACACTTTCAAAAGTGTATATTTTTACACTTCAGAGTTATAGAGGTATATTCAACACTTTTGAACGTGTTACACTAATGCGTTTTTGTTTTAAAACGCATAAGTTTTGCTACGGTTGCGCCATCCGTCCACACTACGCCGGAGTTTTCGAGCCCCGAAAACGGAGCGATTTGGAAACGCTGGAGAGGCCGTTTTCATTCTAAAATGCTGCTACTCCGTCTCAGTGTGGATGGGGGAAAACGCACACATCTGAAAATGCAGGCGTGGCTGCTGGACACAGAAATGGGAGCGTTGGGAGAACCAATGTCCATTTTAGGCGCCAATGTGCTGTTAAACTCTGCCTTTTTTACTACAACAGCTGCATATATTCGCAAGAGGCAAGCTATTGTTCGAGCACTTGCTAATCGCTCACGTTTCACGCTGCTAAAGCCCCATTTAGAACGCCGGTTTTGGGTTACACCGGGAAGAACCAGCGAGACACATGCTTCCTGTTTATACTTGAACGCGCATGCCCAGAGTGCGCGAATGGTCACGTGATATACATTTTGGTGGAGTACTGTGGACAGAGATATGTTCAGAAACCCTGGGTGAAATGCTAGTGTGGACGTGGATCATTTTCATGCTAAAACGTCATTTTAAAACTAAAAGGCACTAGTGTAAACGGGGCCATAGACACCAGGCAAGTGTTAAATCCAACACCTGTGGTGTAAAATGTACACTGGCAAATTTGCTGTGTACGGTTTCAAATTCACAAGTCAGCAAAAAATACTGACTGTCAAATACAATTATATCAGTAGTTTTACTGAACACAGGAATGTCATCTCTCAAATCTGAACAATTAACACTGATGAGGAGTATGAAAAAAGCAACTAATAGTATCTGGAAGCAGACTTGATGAAGCATGCTGATTGCATCACTCAGCGATGCATCGTCAGACACAATGCACTCAATGGAGTGAGTGACGTCACTGTGAGTGGTAGGGTTCGGGGTGGGGTTAGGTGAGCCCATTAAAAAGCATTGGATGCAGCTCAGATTGCACTGCACCAGGTCTGCATCCAGACCCCTCTCAAGGCAACAGCAGAAATGCACACTGTTAAACATCCCAATTTAACCCACATCTGTATTAAAAACAGTAAATGCACACTTGGATTTGAACACGATATCACTACAGGGGCTTACACCAGAAATTCAACACCTCACAATTTTGCTGTGTATGTTAAATTTCGTGAGATTAATTCAATTTGACAAAAACATTACATTAACATTTGCACCTTCTGTAAAATAAGCCGACAGAGAGCAGGTTGATGCTTTTAAATGCAAAATCTGTTTAACCTAAAAAGCCAAAAAAAATCCATCTGTGATCATATGTTAATGCTCAGGTTATGAACTTTTAACCCTGACTAATAAGCAACGAGTATCCAGCAGTTGGTGCCGCAAACAAACACGTGCAGCACTGATAGAATGCATGCAATTTCTGCATGTATTTGGCAACATAACATTCTGTAGTTGTACATCTAGCTGTTGTTAAAGGCCATTTGAGGATACGCATCCTTCATCTTCTCATCATTGATATGGGGTCTAAAGAGTCTCTCGGTTGATGCATGTAATGATTTTGTGTCCTTGGACACTTTTATTGCTTCCACACAGTAGATGTTTGCTGCATTTATAAAGCATAGATTGTCTGATGCAATTTTTCTATGCGCAGTTTGTTTGGATGGGAATCATGGGACTGATTATACTTATACAATCACCATAAACAAGAAAAAAAACATATGCAGTGCCTATAAAAAAAAAATCATCACCCCTTTGAAATAATTACTTTTTTTGTTAAGGAAGTGAAATCAAATCACATTCAAAATAACTTTCTCAGCCTTTGAAATGTTTCTGTAGCTTCAAACCTGTGCCTTTCTACAACTTTATCCTGAAGATCTTTTAAAATCAGGGTGTAATGTGAGTAAAGGTATAGATTTTCACAGGGTATGATGATTTGTTATAGGTATAAACTGTTAAATAAATATAAAATGTTTCCTGCAGGTTGAAGGAAAATATACTGATACATCAAAAAGAAAATGACTCAAGTAGAGGTAAATGTACCCATTTGTAAAAATAATTAGTAAAGTACAATTCCTAAGAAAACTATTTGTAATTTGTTACTGTACATCACAATCAGCCTATCTAAACTGCCCAATAAAACACCATTACATATGTGACTTTTATAAACAATAATAGGCCTTGATTTAATTAATGCTGCATTTTGATCATAAATGATACATGAAAAAATACTTTATTAATTTTAAATCATGGCGTGTCACGCTGGCGCAGTGTGTGGCAGAATTACAAGAAGGTCGCTGGTTCGAGCCTCGGCTGCAGTTGGCATTTCTGTGCGAAGTTTGTATGTTCTTCCCATGTTCACGTGTGTTTCCTCCGGGTGCTCCGGTTTCCCTCACAAGTCCAAAAACATGTGGCATATAGGTGAATTCATTCATTCATTTTCTTTTTGGCTTAATCCCTTTATTAATCCGGGGTCGCCACAGCGGAACGAACCACCAATTTATCCAGCATATGTTTTACACAGCAGCGGATACCCTTCCAGCGGCAACCCATCTCTGGGAAACAGCCTTACACACTCATTCACACTCATACACTATGGACAATTTAGCCTACCCAATTCACCTATACCACATCATTGGACTTGTGGGGGAAACCGGAGCACTTGGAGGAAACCCATGCGACCACAGGGAGAACATGCAAACTCCACACAGAAATGCCAACTGACCCAGCCGAGGCTCGAACCAGCGATCTTCTTGCTGTGAGGCGACAGCACAACCTACAGTAATGCGCCACCAAGTCGCCCTGCATAGGTGAATTGAGTAGGCTAAATTGTCAGTAGTGTATGTGTGTAAATAAGTGTGTATGGATGTTTCCCAGTGGTGGGTTGCATCCGCTGCATAGAAAGGATGGGCATCCAGTGCATAGAACAAGTGCTGGACTACTTCATTTCGCTGTGGTGACTTCAGATTAATAAAAGGACTAAGCCGAAAATGAAAGAATAAGTGAATGAGCAATTTAAATCCTATAGTGTTAGGTTAAAGTATAAAGGATATATTACAGTATTTACATCTCTGTAAAATAACTATAGTTAACTGCTAAACCATATATTTTAATTAGGGATGCACCGATACCACTTTATTACAAACGAATATGAGTACGAGTATTTTCATTTAGGTACTCGCAGATACTTTATAGAGTTGGTTTCAATAAACGTGCAATTCATTTGAAAGGAGGTTTTGTTGCCTGTAGCAAGGATGAGCACAACTGTCTTTAACAGAAGGCTTTTCCAAGCCAAAAATATATGCACATTGTTGATATTCCTGCAAAAACTTGTGGAGAGCATCCGTTGCAATGACTAATTCCAAAGGTATTTACATTTGATGTCGCCTACATTGTTGTTGGATGAAGAAATGTGTCAATAGAGTCACCATTTTAGTACAGACTAGCGCTCCTTTGATATGAATGTGGGTCCAAGGTGCAGTGGAGGACTAGCCATCTGGAGTCATAGATATATAAACATATATACATATATCTGTGATCGGTGGCCAGTATGCAAATTACAAAACTTAAAATTTTACATCCCTTTTTTATATCGATGGATAAGTGACCGCCGACAAAGAGCATGTGTTTGTGTGCATGTTGTAAGAATTGGCTATGTCTCTCCATGATAATAAACCCTGAAAATTGTTATGGAATTCCACGAGACAAGACCACGAGGATGGTCAAGCATTAAAACAATGAACTGGCTAATCTGAGAAGATCAGAAGACCAGCTGTTCATCTGTTCTATTCAAATCATCCTGAGCTTATCCTCCTGACTGTATGTCTTTGCTCCATCAGAGTAGACCATTTACATGTCACATAAAATGTTCAAGGTTTTAATATGGTGTATCTTGTAGCTTTATATTCATGTTTGGTATCATTTTAAATGTCTCTGTGTGATTGGTAAAGTGGTCTTAAGGTCATTGTAATATTTCACTGGTATTTGTTGAATTTGGTTTTAACTTTGATGAAATCTCTGCCAGATGCTCCCCCTCCAGAGATGATTAACACATCAATACACTAGGCAAGGGTCACTGTGACGCCCTGTTGGGTATTTAAGGTAACGATGTTGTCTAGGGCAGTGGGATTCTGTAACCAGAAGACCCCTTTGCAACGTACAAGTTTCTGGGCTCTGTCCCAGAAACTTGTATGTTGCAATGTCTTTCTACATGGTCAGGTATTAATCTTAAACTCTGTTGTACAATCTGAATTGACTTATTGTGTATAATTATGTGAATTGGAATGGAAAATCTTTGCCTGACAAATAAATGTAAAATTTTTGCTTAAATTCTCACATTTCATGACAATCACTGACTTAACATGATATAATCTAGTGGCTAAATCAAACTCTAGGTATGAGCATTCAAATTATAATAAATTGGAGTCAGATTAAATTCGGAGTTGGAAACTAATTAAAATACGTTTTCATAAGTAAAAATATTTCTTTTCACATGTGCTAAAATGCTTACATGCATTTAACTTCACCCATACTGTTAGCTTCGTCGTTGGGCTAATACATGGACTCTTACAATGTAAATGTTTTATCGTCCCTCCTTGTTAAATTTGATCTAATCCATGTCCTGAAACACACCCCCTCTTCTGCTTTCACTTCTGATTCCAATGGAGGGAGCGATTCATTTGTGAATGAATCTGCATTATGAATGATTCATTTGAACCATCGAAACCCCTGGGTCTCAATGTACACATCCACCTCTCTGATCTAAATGGTATATAACATTTGTAATATTCAATAATTTAGGGTGGACAGTATGCACATTGAGGTGCAGGCTCTGTTATGTTATCAGGCACCCTTATAAGTTACTTCAAAAACTAGCCGTTACTTCACTTAGCTGACAATAATACAAGTATTTGGCACTGGCATCTTCACATTGGCTTTAGTCTTGGCTAAGGCCCCGTTTACACTAGTGTGTTTTAGTTTTAAAATAGCGTTTTAGCATGAAAACGATCCGCGTCCACACTAGCGTTTCACCCAGCGTTTCTGAACACATCTCTGTACACACTACTCCACCAGTCACGTGACCATTCACGCACTTTGGGCATGCGCGTTTAAGTATAAACAGGAAGCATGTGTCTCGCTCGGCATTCTATATAGGGCTTACGCGGCTTGAAATGCGTACGATTAGCGAGTGCTCTAACAATAGCTTGCCTCTTGCGAATATATGCAGCTGTTGCAGAAAAAAAGGCAGAGTTTAACTGCACAATGGCGCCTAAAACGGACAATAATGCAAACAACGCTCCGATTTCTGTCCATGTTGTTTACAGTGCAGCTGATCTGTGGCGTTATAGTCATGTGATAGGGGTTTGACAAATAAGGGAAGGTTACGCAATGACCCAAAAGTGAATCTCAGTAGCGAATCTCAGCAGCCACGCCTCCATTTTCAAATGTCTCCGTTTCCCCCCATCCACACTGAGATGGAGCAGCAGCGTTTTAGAATGAAAACCGCCTGTCCAGTGTTTCCAAAACGCTCTGTTTTCGGGGCTCGAAAACTCTGGCGTAGTGTGAACGGATGGCATAACCGTAGCAAAACGTATGCGTTTTAAAACGAAAACGCACTAGTGTAAACGGGGCCTAAGTGCGCTTGAATGACATTTGCCCTGAGAGCACTACACAAATGTTGTAGCGGTATTGACGCATGCTCAGGGCCCGTATGCAATATCTAGCAGTGGCGCCTGCAGCTGTACGGCTGTACGCACTGTGCGTACCTACCATGAGAGGACGGGAATTGATGCCGCTTATTTATTCATTTTTTTATTACATCATTTAAATTGATTATTAACCAGTATATATTACGATATATTGACAAAACAAGAAAGCATAACAACAAATAAAGGTGTGTGTTTGTGTGTTTTAAAGCGTGTATGTACTTGCATGGTGCATGGGTAAAGAAATCTTTACTTTAGGCTTTATTTTTGCGGCAGTTTTTCCGCAAAATAAAAATTACAGTTCAGATAGCTATTGTTTAAAACAAGGTTTAAAGTGAGTAAACGATCTTTGAAACATAAATTTATTTGAGACATTTGCCAATAGGTAATAGGCTTCTCTGAAACTGTGAATATTTCACTTTAATTTTATTTATGCTAGATTATTATTTTATTTGACAATCCAGTTCGTGTTTTGGCATTGTTGAAGCATCTAGCGGACTTGTTTTGAAGAAACTTCACCTCAAATGTTATTCGTTCTTCTATTTTATCTAGGTCTATTAAATAACTGACCAACAAAAATATTTAAACCATGAGACAAACTATTCGAAATTCGTTTTGTTTATTTTTTTCCAAGAAAATGAACGAATTATGTTTCATTGAGTCTGTCCACTACTCAATTGTGCGGGTGGATGATTTTCGGTCAGTGGAAATAAGGGTTTAATGCTAATGGTTGTATCACAATCTTCTGTAATATGCAAATTTAATGTGTCATAATTTTAAAGATTACGTCTTGAGCGAAATATTAATATTATTAGAAATATTAATATTAAAAAAGGAAGCGAATTATGCCATAATGAATGCCCTTAATTAATGTAGCCTTTGACAGTAAGCATCAGTGTTTCGAGATGTTTGGGGGAAAGGGGGCGGGGCTGGATTTGTGCGTACCTTGGAATAAAATCCTGCTGGCGCCCCTGATATCTAGTGCATATATCTATGGACTAATTCAAGCAGTTCACTATAGTATGGTTCAAAAATAAACAAATTACTATGGTATTTTTTTCATGTGGAAGAACTGCACGAGATGAGATTACATTTTTAAAATCCCTTACTGCAAAATGTTTGGAACAAAATCCACAGAACTTGTTTCTGTCACATCACACATGCACAGTTCAATAAACAGAAAGCAGGCTAATGCATTTTAATGCTGCGTTAAATCCGCACATATATCTAGCAGTTGCAATCAGTTTATGGTTAAAGCGATTATATCCTCATTCCGATATAAGAAAACCGGTTAACACATTTACATGGCCACATGTACTGTCAGCTTGTTAATTACACATAATTAGGTTAAGATGCACGCACCGTAAAAAAACAGACACAGAAACCTCCAAACCTCCTCTAGATCTCTGACACCTCTACGCTGATGCTTTAGCACCTAGCTCACGCTGAGAATGCATCTCGCAGGTACTTGCTGTTGGAGATCATTTGTGTCACCTGCAACCTTTGTAAGCATTACCAAAACATGTACGATCCCACACAGCACCATCAAACACACACGCTCCTCCTGTGAGAGGAATATGGTAATTTATAGTAAAAACAGACGTAGTGAGACTTAGTGATTTATTGCCGGTGTTGTCACCCGTAATTAAACCCCCTGCTGATTAATTGTGTTTTCTGAGACTGTGGCACAGTGTGAAGACTTGTGGGGGATTGGAGCGAGATACGACACTAACAGAGCTAATGCTCACTCTCGCGCTCGCTCTGTCTCTGTTTTTATACACTTTCTGATGTATGTCCCATTTTTTTTCTGAGCGCTGCATGGCTATTGTGTGATAGCGTTCCTTTGAGACTGCTGCGTGATATAGTATGCAAAATACACTCTTGCACAAAGTTTTAGTATTAAAAAATCTTTTTTGGGCATATTATATTATATTATATTATTCAGGACAGTCTTATATGGGAAACACTCCATAAGAATGAAACACCAAAGCTGTGGTGAGATTGCATAATGACACCAAAGGTTTCACAAAACATTTTCACATTTCACACAGGTTACACATTTGTCACAAAACTATGGGATACCCTGCACATCAATTAACCAATGCCAAAGATACAAACTTAAAATTCTGCCTTTTCTACTCACAATTGACTTTTTTTCTAATAACAGACATAAACTCAAATACATCTTTTTAGAATTAGGAAGTTTGCTATTGCGAGTTCTAAAGTTCTTTCTTCATTTATTTTACTTTCAAGTTATCACGCAGCTCTGGGGAAATGTAATGTATTCTGTATTTATATAGCACATTTATTGTGTATTGTTACGAAAATCTAACTTTTAAAAAAGATGGCTCCGCAGGGCAAGCCAGATCCGTAACAATAAATAATATTAAATTGAAAATAATAAGGACACCTCTAAATTAAGGAGGAGCCCGGAGTCTCATCTCCCGTTCAAAAGGAACAACAACCAAAAACAATTGACCAAAGAAATAATGTAAAATTAAATTTATTTAATTTCAAAGGAGACAATAAAAAGTTTGTGGAGGTAAGTGCCAAAATAACAAACAAAAATTCAACAACTAACTAAGTTTTAACCCTCTTACCTGCATATGAAATAAAACGAAACAAAATGACATTCACTTACCTCCCTACTAACCACAAAACAGGACAAAGCGTAATAAAACAAAAAGGCACCCTCCTCAGCACACGTGTCTCCGCAAAGATCTCAATGAATCACGAATCAGCTTTCACTTTCACAATTTTGCCGAGTAAATACAACCAACATTTAGTTCACAAAATGAATAACACAAGCCTGGAGAGAGGAGACTCTTCCAGTCCGGTTTAAATGGTATTCACAAACAAGCCGGCACTTTCACGTTGATGGCACCTGATTCACTGCACCTGTACGGTGATCATGAAACCTGCTGAGGAGACAGGGGCGGAGAGAAGGGAACCACAACAGAGTCATATACAACAAAAATAAACTCACTAAATACAAAAGGGAAAAATAGATTTCATTTCATGTATAACATAACACATAATACATAACATGTATGTTCATACACCCAAAAGCACTTCGCAATCATGAGAGGGGTCTCTCCACACCACCACCAGTGTGCAGCATCCACTTGAATGATACACTGTAAAAAATCCAACTTACAAATTGTTAACTCAGTTTAAAACTGTAAGTTAGGTGGACATATTTTTGAGCTCAGAGTTGGATTTACTTATAAAAATGATTTAACTGCATGTTTGGAACTGTTTGTTCAATGAAAGTAAAAGAAATCAGTTGAGACTTTAAATGTTGATTTCTCCATAACTTCAGAAAATAAAAAGTTGAGCTAACTTAAAATGTTAAAGCTACTGGCTGCAAAGAAATTGAGTTTATCAAGCTTCAAGTGTTTGAAGTTGTGCCAAATTATTCTGTAAAGTATACTTGACTCAAACCAGCCTTTTCAGGCAACTTAAAAAATCAATTTGGCACAACTTCAACCACTGAAGCTTAATAAACTCAATTTCTTTGCAGCCCGTTGCATTAAAATTTAATATTAACTCAACTTTTTACTAGTGTACGACGGCAGCCACAGGGCGACAGCACCAGTGCACTCATCACACACCAGCTATAGTGGAAAAGGTCAGAATTTCAAGATGTAAACTCAAAATTGAATCCTTCCGTAAGAACGTGTTGCAACATCTGGGACACAAAAGTGATCTTTAAGATTTAAATTCAAGAGAAAATGTATTCAACATTTTTGATTCCATCAAGCTACAGTATATGTTTTGAAATTGTGAAAAATGCATATCATTTTGATACCAAAAAAAGCATATATTTGCCGGTCCAGTGTCCGTATAGCTATTTCACATTCACAGGTGGTGATAAATAATATTCACTTATATGCACAGTATACACTCATAAAAAATCATGTTGGGTCTTCTCTATCTCAATGCAAAACAGACTTCAGGCAGACTTCAGGGATGTTAGGACCACACAACCCAAGGCACAAAATATCGGAACGGTAAGAGAGAGCAATTACCCATAAGGGCCCTGGGCCAGTCCACATCTCCCCTCCTGATACAGACTGCCAAATCAAGCACTTAATCCCCTAAAGTAACCTCAGGTTCTCCATGAGAGCTCATCACAAGATTAGAGATTTCTGGCTAAATCCTGACAGACTGCACCTTTATGAAGAAGCGCGCAGAGGGAGAAGTTTCCCTCAAACTTGGACAAAAAAGTAGAATGAAATAAATTACCTAAAGGTGCCTTTGGTGCAACGGGGAGAGATTTATGTAGTGCATTACATCCCACATATGCCACTTCTCATTAGGAGCAAACAGCAGCTGGAACTTGGCGGTAAACAGCCTCATCATCATCCAAGGTTTAATCCTATATCTGCATATAAACACCTCTGTGAAAACTCACCGCATCTAAGAATCATCATCATGACTGCATGACAGCTAGATTACTGTGAATAATAAACATAACATATTCTTCTCAAAACAACGAAGAAAAAAGTTTTTTTCTTCTGTAACCACCTCATGGACTAGCTTTTTTAAAAACTTGAATAAAAGGTATGCCCATAATTACAAAATTAAAAAGTATTTCAAGTTTTCATGTTTTGATTATGGTTTCATATTTTGTGTTGCAGTATTACCGAAATGCAATGGGGTTAACATGCCAGATGAACAAACAACATGATTAAAAGGACAAGTTTTTGTGTTCTACCCATAGAAAGACACGAGGATTGTTTACACATGTAAAGTTCTCAAATTATTCTGCATAATTTAATATATTCATGAGTTTCTTTTCTTCTGAATGCCAAATCCAAACAGGTACATATTTATTTGGCTAATTTGTGTGATTGTTCAGTCTCATTCGTGCATATTCATGGATTTTTTTTACGCCTCGCAGATGGATAGGATTTTATTTGGAAAGAACTGAGAGAAAAGTTTCTTCTCTTACAAATTGATACGAAATTGCCACCTTCTCAAATAGTTACATCTGTAGCACTTTGAAGATTTGTTATGAATGTACTTTCTGTGTACTCATTATAGTAATTACAGGATAATAACAGGGTTATAACTGTTATTGTCACCCTGTAAGATGGTAACCCCGAAGCTATAAACAAAATCAGTTATATGCAAAATTATTTATTTGAAGTAAGAATAAAAATAAAATAGCACATTCTACATCCGTACCTGTTACGGATTGGTCAGGCTCTCACGTCCCGCAATCACAACGATCA
>CAIGQQ010000001.1:14789656-14804139 GCA_903798035.1 Danio albolineatus
TAATAATAATAATAATAATAATAATAATAATAATAATAATAATAATAATAATAAAATTTTACTGACCTCAATTTTTTAAATGGTAGCATCTTTATATTTATGAAATAATTTAAATATTCTATTGAAAAATGCTTGAGCAACAGTTGCTATGGTAACCTCTTCAGGTGAACATGATTTCTATATCACCGAACACCTGAGAGGGTCACTATAGCAACATTGTCTTTTTAACACCATGTCGGAATACACATAATTGAACCTTTTTTATGCTATACCTTGAAACTTTACATGAGCTTCACAAATGGTATCAGATATTAGGATCACATGTACAGTAGAACACATGTGAGACAAATGCGGAACACACATGAAATATGATTTGGAAACTTTTTCCACATGTGTTTAACAAGAGAAGCTTGTGTGTTTTTTCTGTGAGGATAGTAGGCCTACCCCTATGGTTATTTAGTTATCTGAAACCAGAAAACAAGAAATAGTTTTGACCCACCTAAAAAATCTATCTTCCTAGAGGCTTGAGAATAACAAGCAGAGCTCAGTAAGAGAAGTATAATGGCGTTTGCCTCTGACTCATCAATGAAATATTCATCTTTATAGCAATATCCGGCTTTTTCTAGAGTCAGTAACATCCTGCCTCCAGGGAGTCCACCTCTTGCTGATGCCTGAATATTTCTGCCTCAGTTCAGTTTTCTCTTGGTCACTTAGAAACACAATTGATTCTCCTACTTTCAAAGTGCTGATCTTTCTCGCATTTACATCAATCCATCAGAGGCAGACAGCAGATGTTTTTCCACTCATTTTTTGTAAAGATATGAAAGGAATTTTACATTTTTGGAAATAGGCTCATTTTACAATTCAGTTGAACAGCTGAGTTTTACCGTTTTTGAATAAATTCAGCCATCTCTGCGACTGGCGAAAGCACTTTTAGCTTAGCTTAACATGGTCATTGAATTGGATTATACCATTAGCATTTCGCTTAGTTGTGATAATTTTCCTAGTTAAAGCTTGACTCTTCTGTAGTTACATTGTGAACTAAGACTGATAGAAATTAAAAAGTTGCAGTTTACTAGGCTGATATGGTTATTAATTATCCTCTCAATCTGGCGTAATAATCAAGGAACATTGCTGCTGTACCATGACTGCATTATCAAGGTGTAAATTATACATTGATGATTGGAGAGGTCAACTTTTTTTCGATAATAGTTGGTGTAAAACATGCATCAGTGAATCAAGTATATGAATGCATTTAATTGCATAATTAAAATGCATAAATGCATCTGTAATGCAGGGTGTGACACTGACAATGGCGGTTATTTTGGAAGTCAGCAATGCAGTGGTCAACAGGGGCAATCAGATATTTACAGGAATCCAGAATCGTAGTCGTAGTACAGGCAGAAGGTCAACAAGGCTGGTAGCAGGCAAGGATAAACAAGTAAGGCAAGGATCTAAAAACACAAAAAGACTAGACAAAGGAAACGTGTTGTAATGCCACATACAGTTAAAAATACTCAGCAATGAGGATGTGTATGTGCTGCGTATGTAGTGTGTGTAATCAGTCCTTTACAGTCCTCCAGTGGTGTGTGTGCAATCAATGGTGATTTGGAGCAGAAGTGTGTGTGTGCTGTATGATTGGAATTGTAGTCCGTAAACAAGCAGATTTGTAGTTCATGGAATGTGTGTGTGTTTTTACCAGCAATCTCTGGCTGTTAGATCGCTGGTGATCGTGACAGTCTTCAGTATTTGGAGGGATAGACTGATTAGCTATTTTAGAAATTGCTGTATAGGTCAAACTGTTCAAGAAAAATGATGTGTTCACAAAAAATGTGTGCACAAAAGTCTTACGATGCTTATCGGTGCCTGTTGAATGAATTTTTTCTCACATAGACTGATTATTCGTAATGGTATGAAGCGTTATGGGGGTGGGGTGGTAAATGTATATTTATACTCTGCTTTTTAAATTATTAATATTTAAAAAAACAGATCACTTAATTTCTCGATAGTTTCCCACTATTGAAGTGCTGACCCCGCTGTTTTTATAATTAACACTTGCTACTTGTAAAACCCTTGTTAATTAGGAGGATCAATCCCCAGATAGATAACTAGGTAACAGTGGTCAATAATATCAATGTGTCTGCTACAGCCAGGGGTGCCGCTAGCAATTTTGGGCCCCATGAAAAAATATGAGGATGGGCCCCCTACTACCAAGCTAGCTATCTAAACTCTATGTCTGCAATGTAGTTATACTGACCTATGCATTTTATTATTGATTTTATCCACTACCTATCAGTATTTAGTAAGAGAAAGGCCATGACTGTAGCTAGCAGATGATTTATTGTTTAAATGTAAATGTAGTACAAAAAAAGGAACAGTAATCAAATATTCACTGAAAATTTTACATTTCTAAACACACAAAACACCAATGTGTAACTATTTAAATAACTGTTCTGCATTAGTGTTGAATAGTGCATAAGTATGCGATTTGGGACGCAGCTGATGTTAACCTCAAGGACATCGCTGCTTTGACAGCTTACCTGACGATTGACCTCAACAAAGCATCAACTCTCTTCCCGCTACTGACGGACTGAACTTGTTTTACTTGTAATTTAGTGATACATTCATAATTTATATTACATTATAGTACTGTTATTAATTATAAAGCAGATCTCTGTGGGCCCCTAGAGTGCATGGGCCCTTAGAATCATCCTAACTTTTCCCCCCCTTAGTGGCACCCCTGGCTACAGCCAACAAGTTCCAGAATGAGAGTATAGTTTATGTATGAAATTTAGTTGGGCAATATTATTCTTAGTACACAGTGTAACTACAGAAGAGTCTAGCTTTAAAGATCCTAATGGTTTAATCTAAAAGTGCTCTAACCAGAGCAGGAGATCAGCAAAATAGATTAAAAAATGGTAAAACCCAACTGTTCACCTCTAGATAACTTGACAAATTAGTCTTCTTCTAAAAAAGGGGAGTGTTGCTTTAAAGAAGGGCTAGCTCTCAGCCATTTTCACCAATTACTTGAAATGTAAACGTCACGCGGGACTACTATTCCTCGGTCGGCCAAGAATAAATGAACCTAATATAAATTGCAAAGCTTTATGGGCGATAAAGTGTGGCATTAGAGAGTTATGAATATGACCGTGGTCTGAGTTTCCCCTCCATGCTTTAAATGACAGTGTCTGTGGCTCTTTGTGAGCACGTATATCCATCTCCATCAGCCTGGCGACGGCTGCCAGTTCCCGCCTCACGCGCCATGCATCTCGCTTACAGTAAACAGGCAGGCGCCATTAAGTTGACAAGATGAGGGGAAGATTACGCCATTAAAATGCTTTGGGAATCTACCATTTATAAAGCCGGGCAGGGACAGCATTGTCATCGGAGCTTTGGATTAAACTCCTGGTGCGTTGATGTATTTTGCTCCAGGGACGAGGTCTGGCCTCCTAGTGACTTTCACTCGTTCCCTTCGACGATACACTGTCAAGGTATTAGCACAGAGACGGAGCTCATGTGAATACATAATGATTTCCGACCCCAGTCTCACAACAGCCTGTCGCTGCTTTTCAATCATCAAAATGTATTCAGAGCAATAGCGATATTGAGCAAATACGAGGCATAGCAATAATGAGAGAATTGTACTTTTGCTCTTTATGGCATCTAATGACAACATTAATATTCTCTTTGTGAGCACATATTAACCATTTTCTGTAAACAGACGCCTCCCTTGATTGGATCGAGCGCTTTTGAATTAGCGAGAGGCTGTAAATAGCTTGTACCAATGTCATTGGAAGTGGCATTGATGTAATGTTGTCAGCTTCATTATGAATACAAGTCATTCTTCACTGCTCAAACGTTCAGAGATGATTCGATAAGGAGACTCGTTCATCACAATACTTCAGGACTGTAGCATAGCTTCAATCATGAAACAGCCTGAATGGAAATGAAACATTAAGCATAACCTCATTTGAAAGTGCTTAAAATGATTAGAATTGTAAATTAATTAGTGGATCACAATGGAAATATTCTGCTATTGGAAAGAGTGTCGCATTCATGTCAACCTTGAAAATGACTTTCATTGGAATAACCCAGGGATTTAGAATTTGGTTGGTTAGTATAGTTAGCACCTTCTGGTACAGTAGGTGCATTAACTACACAATTTTTTCCTCATTTACAGATATTCAATACTGTCAAAATACTTTATTTTGCAAACAGTAGAAGTATTTTTATGCTCTTGTTTCTGGAAATCTATCATTAGTTCTGTCACAGTGACATCACACATCATTAAAGATTAAAAGCTAGGACTGGTTGACAGGACGAGTGTAGGAAAATGTAACAAGAGTTTTAGACTGCGTAACCTCACAAAGTGACTTGCCACAGATCAAGTACTGCGATCAGAGCTCAACATAAAGCATGCAAAATGAGAAACAATGATTGGAAAACATCATCTGATAAGTTGAATTTGGCAAGCTTCAGGGAAACATGTGCATCCCATTCTTTAACTTTTCGGCCTGAAAACAAAGGCATTAGGATGACATTGAAGAAGAAAACATGTGACTTTATGGCAGTGTTTGCTCATCAGGATCGCATGAACACTTTACACTTTCTACAATATGTATCATTCAGGGAATAGACTTCTAGGGCTCTATTTTAATGATCTAGGTGCAAAGTCTAAAATGCATGGTGCAAAAGCATTAAGGCCGAATCCACTTTTGCTATTTTAAGGATAGAAATATACACTTTGCACCCTGGCGCATGGTCTAACAGGGTTGTGCTTATTTTCTTCATGAGTTATGGGTGTGTTTTGAGCATAACGTGCATTTAACCAATCAGAGTCTCATCTCAATTTCCCTTTAAGTGTCAATTGTGTCACACCATAGCGCATTTGCTATTTACAATGCTTCCCTAGCGAGAAAACAAACCATCTGCAACAGGAGGATAAAGAACGAGCCTCCTCCATTCGGCCTCTTTACTTTCTCTTTACTTTACTTTTACTCATTAATTTACTACTTTGCCTTCGTGGAGTAAGGACACAGTGTTGTACTCACTCCACTGAAGACATCCATTAGCCTACATACTATTTTTGTTTGTTAAGATTTGTAAGATTTGTTTCAAAACTATTTATAAATTCAGCTCTAATTTTCAGCAAACGAATAAATGAGCAATAATAACGAAATGTGGTCAAACAACTAAGTTATAGACCTAGAGTTTTACTTTGGTCACTGTTATTGTATGGTCATTGACTCATTTGTCCTAACTTAAACTTTAAACTGAAGGAAACTGTTTCATATTGACTTGTTGATTTACATGCCCGTTCATCAACCTATTAGGTGAAGACAATCCTTTGCCGATGAAATCAGGAGTTTAGTTGCTCAGGATTCCCAGAGACTATTTTTATTGTTATTTTCATTGTAATTACTGTACTTATTTTAAGAATCAAAAATTTTAAATAGCTTATAAAAAAGAATCAGTATTTGTATAAAATCTTGATTTTTCAGGCAGTTTTTGCTTATTTTTTAAGTTGTGTCCAAACTTTTGGCTATTACTGTAAAAATGATTTAAAATTTCTGTAAACGGCTGTAAAAAAAAAACTTACAAAATAATAAACACATGGACTCTTTTTCATTTATTCATTCATTTTCCTTCGACTTCGTCCTTTCCTTAGGCGTCACCACAGCGGAATGAACTGCCAACTTATCCAGCATATGTTTTACGTGACAGATACTCCTCCAGCCGAAACACCCATACAGTCTCACATTCACACATGTACTCATACACTATGGCCAATCTAGTTCATCCAATTCACCTATGGCACATGTCTTTGGATTGTGGGGGAAACCGGAGCACCTGGAGGAAACCCACGCAAACACAGGGAGAACATGCAAACTCCACACAGAAATACCAACTGACCCAGCCGGGACTTGAACCAGTGACCTTCTTGTTGTGAGGCGACATTGAGCCACGTGCCTCTTGGACCTTTTTTTTATACTGTTAAAAATGAATTTTCCAATAAACACTCACATAATAAATTTAATTAAATATTATAATAAAATAATATGTAAAAACTGTACAGTATAAGCAGTAAATAAAACTGACAAAACATTTTTTTGAATAAATAAAACAAACAAGAAAAATGTAATTAAAAAAAACTTTTTTGATGGGTTAAAACGTAAAAATAACCCTTAAAGTAAAAAAAATTGCAGGTTACCGTTTTCAACACCATGGTGTAGTGGCTGGAATAGAGCAAGAGAAAATAAAGATATAGAAGCGCTGTATAAAATGAAGAAAATATTGCTTTGAAAGCAACAAGAGACAGAGCGGTGACAACAGGGACATAGAAAAGGGGGAAGCACTGCAATGCTGGATGGGCAAAGAAAAAAAGGGAAAAGAGAGAGAAAGGGCAAAATGTGGTGGGAGATTAGACTGTGGGTATTGTTTCAGCCTGGGAGCTGCAGAGCTCCTATAAATCATTCACATCTCCTCCCACCGGCCACCATCCTGAAATATTGATGGCCCCATTCAGATCACAGTAGCACTGACCCTCACAGCAGCGCCCGGGAGGACCTGATGTACATGCAACATACATTCCCAAGCCACAAACATGGCCTTGCATGTCTCCCCAAGCAAATATCTCTTCTCTTTTATCTCACGCCACACCTCCCCTCTCCCACTCACCCTGTTCCTGTCTCTCTCCACCTCTAAGAGGCACTGGATAGACTGGCGTTCTTTAAGTGCTCCGTGATGGTTTGTGTGGTTTAGTTTGTCAGCCTTTTTCATCTCATCCTCTGTTGCTTCCTGTCTGAAGCGCCTTTGTGTCCTCCCTGCCCCTTTTTTTTTCCAGGCTTTGTTTACTTACTCTGCACACTCAGAGATGCTGCCTCTTGTCTATAAATGGAGGAAGATTTGTTTGTTTTTGGAGTGGTGACAAGTCAGTAAACAGACTGCAGGAATTTTACCCACAGTGATGGACAGTGCCAGGGAGTCCTCCCAAATGCAGCTTTCTCTGTGTGTGTGAAGTCAGGGCTCTTAAGTTTTGAAAAATGATTGAAGTGAGACGTTTATTGAAGGAGTTTTTTTGTTGGTAGTGGTGGGGGTAGGGGGTGGTTGGAGGATTAATAACTTATATAATTTGCTTTTACTAATAAAATAATTATATGATGTAAACGTGTATAATTATAGGAAAAAAAAAATTCAAAAACTCTGATGTTATTTAAAGGGGCCTATTATGCCCAGTGCTTCATTTGAGCCAGATCTTGTAGAATCCTGTTGCTGGAAATTTCAGATATTCGTGTTTTGCATTCCGGTATTTTGATTGATCCAGCATTAACTTTTGTGTGGTGATTACCTGCACTCGGTGTGTGTGGATGAGAGAGAGAAAGAGAGAGAGAATGTGAGTGAGTCTGAGTAAAAAAACACCAAGCAAATCTGTGTGGATTGTGTGCACGCGCACATACATAAAGATAGTCACTTTCAACCAGTCAGCTTTCTTACGTTCACAATCACTCTCATTGGTTGGTGATTATTTCGAGTGCAGTGAGCAGTGAAATTAAATAAGGACAGAATAGCCTTACCTATATAATATTATTTATTATTTCATTATTTATTATTTACTATATAATATAGGCATGAGCTGCGATCATGGCCCTTTCCTTCCTCCTCCGCCTTAAAATCATTTTAAAGTTGGGCAAACTTTGCATATTTCACAAAGCTAAAAGCAAGACAATTTCTTCAATCGTGGCTAGTGTGGCGCAGATGCTAGAACCCTCCTTTGCGTCTGCGCAACGGTGTAAACTGTATGGCAAGTGTAAACACATGAATAGCATATGGGTCACAATTAAAAGAAAGTGTAAATGGCCAGGCAAAAAAATCAGATATAAGCAACAAATCAGAATTGGGCGTCAAGATCTGACAGTGTAAACGGGGCCATCTGACCATCTGACATTCATTCATTTAAGTATCTGCATAGATTGGTTGTACAATACGATATGTAACTAATAAAAAAAAAACAATAAAAGAAACATACAGAGTCATACATTTAAGAATCAAACCACACTGGTAGTATAATTACATCAAATTTGCATAATGTTCTTTCTATTTATTGCAGTTTATTGTAAAATGTGCTGTTTTGAACATTGATCATTCTCTCTAAATGTTTCATACGCTGCCGTAGAGTTAGCTCTCTGAATTACAGTTTGTATGTTCAAGACGTTATTCAGCTGCTCTCAGAAGCTGCTCTTTCTCTGCATTTCAAGTGTGTTCCGCGGATCAATAATTCCCAATCAATATTTCATATCAGACAAGAAAGGGGCCCTTTCAATCCACACTTTGTGCGGTATCGTTTCAAACAAGCTCAACTGATCCACACAAGTCATTCTAGAGACAGGAGATGAATAATTCAAGAATAAGACAGTGATACACATTTGCCCTCTGACTTCTGTTCCCCGTCCTTAAAAGTGACTGCTACATTATCGTTACCTTGACCTCATGATGTCCATTAATAGTGCATATACTGTACTCGTCAGGCTGACCAAACACTGTTTAGCAAGCAATTTTTTTTGCTACAAAATGCTTAGCTTAAAAGGCTCCTCTGGAATCCGTCAATGCATCCATTAGGATCACATTATAGAGATGGGTGGCTTAAGAGGAACTGAAGAATAAGCAAAAAACCATGAACTCCATCCTTGAAAGTATAAATCAGACAGCAAACGCTTTCCAAGCACTGCGCTGTAACATTAATCAGGCTTGTTTGGCTGTGTTCTTGTCGTTTTGTTTTGGTTTTCATTAGCAAGGAGGAAAACACTCTGTTTCTAAGATCATAATTACAGCCTTTTCAATAAAGTTCAGGGTCATTAAGGTAATTACACAAACAGCATTCCTCTTGCCTCATTCTCAGGAGATATGAGTCAAACATAGTGGAAGTAGTTACTACTGCCACTTTCACGCTGTAATTTGTCACTCATGTTGTCTACGTATTATTCCTCTTTTTTCCCTGGGCACATGGATTACTTGGATTATGTCCATGAAAATCAGTGCTTACAGCTAGAGAAGGGCTGTTTCTCAATATGCGTTCTTTAGCGGTCTTGTGTCCTCCTGTTTTTGTGTAATGTCATCATCATCCGCCAAAGTTCAGTTGCAAAACCCAAGACCGCAAGAACGGAGGACAAGTGAAAGTTTCCGGATGTGTTCTTGATATCAAGGACGCACCGATGCAGACTTGAGCACCGACCTCGCTCTTGAAGTCCCAGAAATCATTGCGACTGGAGGTGGGAAGTGCAGCATTTTGTAAAGATTTATTATTAAAGTTCAGAGATAACACTTATTTACCTCAGAAGTTTCCCTTAATGAGACGGTGAAAGTAAACATTAGCATGAACATCTTAATAAAGGCATAAATACATTAGGGTGTTTATTTGGTGAAATCCGTATTAAAATCTTTTTTATTTGTGTTGTGCAACGTAAATTTATAATGTGTTTATGCAGAGTATATATTATGAAACGGGGGAAAGCAAAAATGAATGCTGCAATGTTAAATAATTGTCAGATAAAGATGCGTGAGGGTCATGTGACCCTCAGGAAGAACGCAGCATCTCATTTCTCACAGGACGCATTCTCTGTCCTAGCGTTCTCCTGATGTGACCTGGCAAGACCGGTCTACACAAGAACACAAGTCCGTTCTCTGCGTTCTTAGAATTGAAAAACAGTTAAGTCCTTGCAGACAGAATTGACCCACTGCAACATTTTGATGAAATAAGTTTTCCAGAATACTTCCACATGCATGAAGTAAATGCGTTGGAGATTGTTTGACTATTCTAACAATTCTATTCTGACTATTCTAGACCAAGGCCCAATCCCAATTTTATTTTTGTACCCCTACCCCTTGGCCCTTCCCCTTCCCCTTGGCCCTTACAACCGAGGGTTAAGGTGAAGGGCTTCAAAACTTACCCCTAAGAATTGGGACAGCACTTCAACACCTGCACACGTCATCATGTCATCGCGATCTCTTGCTTTTTACGAGATCAGACGATCACGACTGCTGTAGTTATTCCAGTTGTGTTATTGTTTGGTGTTTATCTTCAGGAAATCACTGAAGGCATATATTATGTTATCATAACGATCTAATATGGCAATAAGATCGAAACTGTGCCGTGTATTTACTCCGTGGCCATACTGATCTATGTAAACACACGAAAACAACATTAACATTATAGCAGACACTGTAAAAAGCTCATTCCCAGCCACTAGACATTACTGATAGGGTATTCGAGTGTCATCGTGTGTCAGAATATTGTGGGATGGCTGTAAATGAGTTATGATTTTGGATTATAGATCGTGAAATTTAGCAGGGGTTTTTTTAATTTTTTTTAAAGCATGATGGTAAAACACGAACGCAGTTATGAATATATTAAAACGTGTTTGTTTGTCGTAAAAATTCGTAATAAAAATACTAATTTGTGGATCTCCTTACTTCCGGGTTCAGCAATCCTGCCGCTGTGCCAGGTGCATTCTGGGACATTTTCTTACCCCTATGTTTTAAGTGTGGTCCTGAAAAATCTTCGCTCGAAGGGGTATATACCCCTTGCCCTTAGCCCTACCCCTTCAAGCTAAAGAGACTTGGGACACCACTACCCCTTGACGTGAATGCGCAAAACGTGGGGTAGGGGGAAGAGGAAGGGCTAAGGGGTAGAATTGGGATTGGGCCTAAATCCTACAACTGGCTTAACTATAACTCTGTCTGGGAAACTGCCCCTATATGATGTACTGTAATTGAGCAATATCGCAAGACCAAGAGAGCTGTTTGCATGAATATGAGCCGGTTGCAAATGTGATATTGATTCTGTACAAACATTCAATCAACATGTAGTTAATATCCAACCACTTACATGCTCACGAATGCAGAATGCTCAAGCATACAGTAGCTGGTTTTATGTTGCTCACTACAGTCCAATACAGGTATTATAGAAAAAACTGCATTCTAAATTCCCTTTTTCTTCTCTCTTATTGTCCAGTTATGCTGAGAAAGCAATACAAAATGCACATCCACAACACTACAATTCACACTTAAAACGTACTGCCATAATTTACAAGATTTTCTCGTTTTACACCTCAGTCTAAGGTTAGATGACAGCACATAAATAAAACATGTGTTAAGCACAGATTACTTAAGCATGACTTTGAGCTTGTTTGTCCCACAAGAACAGTCTGTAGCTGATCAAGTGCAAAATATATAAATAAATAGGCACAATCTGACAGGAAGACATTGGATTTTTTTTAACCATTCTTTTCCCTCATTATGTTGGCTGTTGTTATTGTTTTTTGAGCAAGCGCCGTTGGCTAAAAAGGATACGGTTAGCTTTTAGCCTCTGCGTGAATGCTGTCTGCTGCTCATCTGTAACTGGAATAATAGGAGACATCTTGTGTGGGTGAAAGACAAGGGCAGAGGCTTTTCTTCTGCTCACTGACACCCTGTAATCACATTTGGGAGAGAAATGAAATTTGCCTGTGCAGCGGGAGGCACCATAACATCTCCTGTTCAATTACACAGGGCTGCTTTTCAATCCCTCCTCTCAAACACATAACTCAATGTTGACTTTTCACATGCGTGGCTTGAAATATTTAGGTGTTATATGATTCAACACTCTCAAGGTATGTGTAAGAATGTACATTGTGCATCTGGAATAGAAATGGCGAATCTGGTGTATGTAGTTTTACAGATCCTAACAGCAATTATGTTCAATACTCCTTGTGAAAAATAAAACATGCTTAATTTTATTAAATGCATGCGTTTGTTGTGTTTTGATTCTTTTAAATACACTTTATAAAAAATAAACGAATATATTTTGAGCCACTTTGATGACTTTCTTTAACACATTTAAGGTAACTATTTTAATGCAATTTGTAATAATATGTTATTAAGTTTTATACATTTGATAACATTATGTTTTTGCAATGATGTAAAGAATTATACTCGTGTATTGTAGATATGATGACTAACATTCAAAAGTACATTATTTATTTATTTATTTTTATTGTTTACTTTTTTACAAAATTAAAGTGTTTAGTGTGTAACTTATAATACAGATATTTTATAACATTGTCAAGGTAAATTTTTAAATGGTAGTTCTTTTTATTGGCAGTACATTTGGTGTTTGTCAGTACATATTATATCTTTAATATTTCAAATAATATTAAAAACAGTTCAAAATAATAACACTGAAAGTATTAATTACAACATTGTCATGTATTTAACATAAAATGAATAACATAATTGCAGATTCTAAAATGCTTGTAATATTTCTGACTGTAGGAAATGTAGTAAAAAGACCATAATTACTTTATTTATCTTGTGTTGGAAAAAAATGTTACATTTTAAAGCTGCTAAATTAATTTGCATCTACAGAATTTGATGAAATATGGGTGAAATAAAATTATTTACTGAAATATATTAGTGTTTTTTCTACATACACTTCAAAATGAAGCATTTAATATAAATTTGAAGTATAGTTCATTTGTAATCAAATAACAATATGCATTTATGTTTTCAAGTCTTGCTCAAGCTTGCTCTTAAATATATGTTTTTTGCGTATTAAGTTCTATTCATAAAAGTATAACTAAATTAACTAAAAATGAAATAACTAAACTTAACATGCTGCAATTAAAGAAAACATCTGCAATTACCAAAAACGCCAGCAAATTAAGAAACGATCTTCATCTGTTTGACAGCACACATGATGCAAATCCTCACAATGCATACATATTAAAAAACATGCTACATTGTCCCACAACAAAAACAAATGAATAAACTATGCTGCATTTTATACCACAACATAAACAAATTAATAAAACGTGATGCATTTTCTCACAGAGCAAACAATTTACGAAAACATTGCATTTTTTTACAACACTTGCAAACTTGTAGAACACAATGGAAATTTTTCAAGGGGACCCTAAAATGTGACGGACTCTGCAGCGCTGTGACTATTGCTCAATGAAATTGTAGGTGATCTTGGATAGGAGAGTTTTTTTGTTTGCTTATTTTAACATCCTGATTCCCGTGTCTTTAGTATTTGGTAACCTAAAAAACCTTAACCCAAATAGCCGGGTCTGTCACGTTTTAGGCTCCTTTTGAAACATTTACATTGTGGTCCGAGCTATCTGAAAGTGTTGTGAGAAAATGCAATACGTTTTTATAAATTGTTTGCGCTGTGAGATAATGCTGTGCATTTTCTTAAATTGTTTGTGCTGTGAGACAATGCTGTGCGTTTTCATACATTGCGATGTGAGAAAATGCACATAAATTGTTTTCATAAATTGTTTGGGTTGTGAGAAAATGTTGCGTGTTTTATAAATTTATTTGCGTTGTCTGAAAATGCAGTGTTTTTTTATGTGATTGCATTGTGAGAATTTGCAGCATGTGTGCTGTCAAACGGATGAAGATCTTTTCTGAATTTGCTGGTGTTTTGTTTTTGTTTTTTTCTTTAATTGCAGCACGTTCAGCTCTGCCATTTTACAAAATGTACTTTACTCAATATTAAATATATTTTAGTGCACATAAAGTGCTGTCAGTACATTGAGCATTAAACTAATTTAAAGACAGTAGAAGCAGTTGCTTAGCAAGTACATATTAACTTAGGTGGGCTAACTAGCATTTAAGTTTCATTTAACTAGGACATTTGAAATAAATACTAAATAATATACAATATATTTAATTTAAGTGTTTTAATCATTATATGTTTGTGCTCTTTAAAGAGTTTTATTTGCTAAATATTTCCTTATTTATCTTCATGATTTTTCTTTTTCCAAGGGACAAATCTTCTTTTCATATTTCTATTGTGAACAATTTGAAAATTAATTTAACATAGCAATATAATATAATATAATATAATATAATATAATATAATATAATATAATATAATATAATGAGCAGCTGCAGGCGCTGCTGTCTCTTACAGTACAATCATAAAATAGCTCACAGTGGCTTATTAAACCATTAACTGTGGCCATGAATTGACTCACAGAAATGAGTATCATTATGAAGGTCCCACGTCTGTGATATTGTTCAGTAACTCATCTAAATCCTCCCTGGTGTCGCATCGGCACAACCCTCAACTCCAATCACTGACATCATTCTCAGTAGATGAAAATTACAGTATACCAGAGGCGATTAAAGACAGTGGAGGCCAAGCCGAGTGAGTTTATTAGAGTTTATTTGTGTTGCAGTCACATCAATAAGCCCTGTGAGACAACCAAGCTTGTCGTCCATGCTTCATCATTTAGATTTTGAGTAAGCAGCTGAAAAATGTTTACAGAAATCACTATTGTGAGCTTTCATAGCTTGTTATCTTTTCTTCGTTTTGTTTTATGTCTTTGTTTTGTCTTTGAGTTTTGCTTCATTTTGCTTTGTTCTGTCTTTGTTTTGTGATGGTTTCTTCCTCTTTTGTTTTGTTTTGTTTTGTTTTGTTTTGTTTTGTTTTGTTTTGTTTT
>CAIGQQ010000001.1:14822693-14834182 GCA_903798035.1 Danio albolineatus
TATATATATATATATATATATATATATTACGCTACAAAAATGTGTAATAAACTATTTGTACAAATATTTACATCCATACAGTGAATACCAAGGAGAAAACTTACTTGGAATATTGTTAAGTTTATGAGATCCTTTTGTAAACCACTGCGCCCAACCTCTGAGCTGGAATCAAACCGGCGATTCTTTGTATGGGAGTTGGTTGCTCTAACAAGAAGGCTAAAGACCATGGCCTCTAACGTTTGTTGCTAAAGCACCTTCAGAGGTCAGAGGAGTGAGGTTTACTAGTGAGCACTTCGCTAGCTGGCCTCTGTTACACTCACCTCCCTAAATTCATGCCCATCTCAGATGTGCCCCCAAGTATAACCCACCAGTCCTACTGCACCCAACCCCATCTGAGCTGGGACGGAACCAGCGATTCCTTGTATGGGTGTTAGTTGCTCTAACAAGGAGGCTAAAAACCATGGCCTCTAGCGTTTGTCGCTAAAGCACCTTCAGAGGTCAGAGGAGTGAGATTTACCTGCATAGCACTTTGCTAGCTGGCCTCCGTTACACTTACCTTCCTAAACTCCACGCCCATCTCTGACGAGTCCCCAAATGTAACCCACCATTCCTACTGCACCCAACCTGGTCTGAGCTGGATTGGAAACGGAGATTCTTTGGCCCCGTTTACACTAGTGCGTTTTAGTTTTAAAACAGCATTTCAGCATGAAAACGATCCGCGTCCATCGTATATCACGCGACCATTCGCGCACTCTGGGCATGCGCGTTCAAGTATAAACAGGAAGCATGTGTCTTGCTCGGCATTTGGTTATTGTTAGTCAACAAACGCTGGTTGAACGATGAACAGGATGGCAATGAAAGCAAGAGAGGTCTTTTTGAGGACAGACGACGAGGTCGAGTTGTTACTTAAAGTAACAAATTAATATAAAACATCCATGGCTATCGAAAATACAGTGTTTACAGTGAAGGCTGGTCTGCCGTCTGCCGGTGTCGTTATAGCCATGTGCGCTTGGCGAATAAGGGAAGGATACGCAATGACCCAAAGCCCCAATCACGTAGCGAATCTCAGCAGCCACGCCTCTGTTTTCAAAGGTCTTCGTTTTCCAACATCCACACTGAGACGGAGCAGCAGCGTTTTAGAATGAAACGGCCTCTCCAGCGTTTTCCAAAACGCTCCATTTTCGCGGCTCGAAAACTTCGGCGTAGTGTGGACGGATGGCCTAACTGTAGCAAAACTTATGCGTTTTAAAACGAAAACGCACTAGTGTAAACGGGGCCTTTGTATAGGAGTCGGTTGCTCTAACAAGGAGGCTAAAGACCATGGCCTCTAGTGTCTAGCTAGAGCACCTTTAGAGGTCAGAGGAGTGAGGTGCCAATATGATTTTTCTAAATCTTTTGCTGCACTAAAAAAAATTATTAAATTATTAAAGATTTACAAAAAAAAAAGAAAAGAAATGTGGCTGTAAACTATTTATATGGGCTGAATTAAAAAAACACATTAAATTTAGCAATGTTCATCTTAATTTGTTTGTTTAAATTCAGCTTACATAAATTGCTTTCTGCAATTTGCAATGAATGTTTTTTTTTCTCTGTGTGGTCTGAACATTGGTATTATTTCTAGTAGGATTCTTTTTTTTTTTTTTTATAGCTACCATCCTTAGTGTGAACGGCTCTTAAAAAAGAAAAAAATGCAGCATGATATCAGAAAAACAAAGTCTTGTAGTGTTTATTTTGGTGACCTGTAATGTATTTGTCAATGCAACATTATGCGTTGTTGTTGTCTGAGTTCTGTAAAGCTTGTCAGCTTAGCTGTTGCAAAGATGTCATTTTAACCACAAGCTGAGAAAGATTATTCCTCTTTTTTGGCACAACATGTGAAAATGTAAGCAAGGTATTTTGCTGTCACTGTAAATGTATTTTCCATAACCCAGAGCACTAAATCGGACATTGCATATCACTTTCAGCAAACTCAGCTGATAGCTACACACTGATAAAGTGATATAAAGTGAAGTCAGATATGTAATGCTGCTTCAGTGATTTTCTGAGAGGTTTAGTCAAGCATATTTTGCAGGTTATAGTTTTATTTTTTTACCCTCATTTTTTAATAACATGGTGAAAGGCAACAGACCACTGGCTGGTCTTTAAATAGGGCTCAAATTTTACTGTAAACATTTACTGTTTACATAATTGTGTTTCTTGGATTAATGTTTATATTTTTCACTATGTTACATTCTTACACTGATTTACTGACAGCTAAGTGATATTTTATTCGAATCAGAACTCTTCCAGCCTCTGTGTATCACTCCGCCTATACAGTGAGTATCAAACAGAGGATTGAACTCACTATTGCTTGACACACATAATGTATTTTTGAGACCATAGATGTGAATTTAGTTGTTCATAGTTTTTATAAGGATGGTGCTTGTTTTGATGATTTCGGAGATAGGACTTCTACCAAATCTGCTCTGACTTTCAGCATCTCATTGGCCACCAAGAGCACTCTTCTGACTTATTCAGGAGTCTGAGGGAAATCTGTACACTGTAAAAGCAATTGATTGACTTTACTTAAAAAAGAAAATAGACTCTTTGCCTTCTAATGAAGTAAACAAACTATGTGTATAATTATAAAAGTTAAGTCAATGGGTTAACTCAGTTTATTTAAGTAAAATCAATGTGTTGCTTTTAAGGCAACGGGTTTATTCACTTTATTAAAGTAACTAATTACTTTTTACAGTGTAGTGTTTCATTGTGAAATAGACAGCTTTTCTTAGACACTCTTTAAGGGAGCAAATGATTTCTTCAGTGTAATTTTAAACTATTGATTAACAAAACCAATACACAAAACCTAAGTCAAACTCTGAGTTGATCTCTCTCTCTCTCTCTCCTGTGTTACTGAATTTATACTAAGTGTTTACTTTGGCTTTTATAGGGGTAGTGTGGGTGAATTCTGTAGCATGATGTTGTTTTTATCTGTGTTTTGTCATCATTAAAATATTACAATGCTCTAAGTCGTGCAAGTGAATAATTTAAATGCTAGTTCTAAAGTAATGTTTTTGAATTAACCATGGATTCTGCTTTTCAGACGGTCAGCTACAGATATGAAGGTTGAAGAACGTAGTCAAAATGCTTTTTGAAACTCTCTGAGGTTTTATACCTTCAAACTGTTGAATAAGCACACACTTGCATTTTTTTTCATGGTTCTTATTTTCACAGAGGTTGCATTTTTTTGATAAAAATGTAAAAAGTTCTGTAAAATATTTAATTCATTGTAATTTTTCAGTAAATTATTCCTGTAATGTCAAATTTCTGTCCGTATTTGAAAGGTTGAGTGGCACCTCCAATTACAGTCCATAGGGATACACTTGAAACTTTGAAAAGTCACCCTACTTCTATTTGAGTTTCTTGTCACTCTGTCATTAAGTGTAAGTACACCTGGTGGGACTCTGAGGCCATCTATTCTCATTAGAAGAGTCTAATTCAGACAACAATAACGGCTCAGTAACAACCGCCATTACTAGACAAGCGCAACCATCTTTCTTCATTATCCCACATGGCTAACAAGAGAAAGCAAACAATAACATGAACCACATGCCCCCACAGGTATATTTGAGATCTCAGACATAATAAGACCAACCAGAGTCAACCTATGTCGGTTCTGCAGTATCTGTGGGGTTTCAGATGATGGTTGTCCTTCACTCTTGTTTTACAAAAGCCTAGATTTTTAAACAATTATGTGCAAATTAACATTTTATTAGGAAATAGACTTTTTGCAGGGAAATAAATATATAAATATACAAACATTTTGAAGTGTAGACACAAGGAAGAGATGTACACACATGAAAATCAACTTGAAGGAATCCAAAAGCTTTCAGTTTTTATAGATCCCCAAAGACGTGAAAAACTCAGTTAGACTGGAATGTTAGGCTGCCAGTTAAAAGGATTTGTCAGATTATTACTACTAGCCAGATTAACACCAATAACTGAGAGGTACAGGTGTATGAAAGTATTCCATAAATTTAATCATTCTCACGTCTCATTTAATTATTTATTTCTCATAATATGTAACTTAAAATATCCTAAAACACTGCTTTTTTCCCCTCTCAAGATTACTGAGACTATAGCATTGACTTCAAAATGTATTGTCTCCAACACAAGCTCACTGGAAAAACATGTAGCAGCCTACATTTTGTGAAACCATAAAAACGTACCACTGTATACATTTCTGGCGACCGCCAAATACGTCCCAGCAGGTTCGTCTCTTTGAAATTTTTGTTTTCGCGAATCCACCAGAGGCCGCTGTCTATGCTTTTTGATAGCTCAAATTTCTCTTGCGAGTGCCATTCGCACCTCCTGTTCTCATGTTAATCTACGAGAGACCACTGGCAACTGACAGAAAGACTGACTGACTGACCGATCGACTGACCCACCCTTCCTCTTTCCTAAACCCAACCAGTAGTGTTTTCAAAAACCCTGAGTGACCAACCCACCCACTTCCCTAAACCCAACCGACAGTTTTAGAAAGCAATGCAAAAAAAGAAAAGCCCTTGCCTGATTTTTTACCTCATTCTCACCCTGTTATTTACTTATTTATTTTATTTTTTGGCTTCTGTTTTTGTCTTACCTGCTTTCTGAAACTGTTCTTTTCCACACTTGAACCCCATTGTCGTGGTCAACTACTCTCTGCTTCTCAAGTCTGCTGACATACATGGCAAGTTATTGGACAATCTGGTAACAGCGGCAAAGCCATCCATACAGAGGTAAGCGGTCAGCTGGTAAGCGCGAAGAGGAACAGCATCATACCGCCCCATAGCATTCATTATAAAGATGAAATGCACCCATACATCCTTCTGGCTATAATTCACAATATCCAGAAATATATATAGGAGGACATTTTCAGAATGAGCCTATGATGAAAATCTTGCTCTAACATACGTTTGATGGCAGTTTGTAGGTAAAGTAAAAGCTAGAGGGCAGTATAACGCCACAACTTTTGTTCCTTTTCACACTAATGATATTTAGAGGGGCATATTATTGACCAATAAAGGATTATTGTTGTGCGGTTCTTCGCACAACACCAAATAAATACTACAAAACACCTTAATGATGTCCACATTTTTTAATCAATTACAGTACGTTTGCCTCACCTTTCTACAATATCTCCATAAGGACTACATCTTTGACATGGGTTTGAATCTATTGAAACACTGGTCCTCAATGAACACAAGGTGATGTGAAATCAAGGTTAAAGTGATATAGTCAAAGTGCTGTTTTATCGTATTTTTAGTTTAAGCACTTTTAGTTTAATTTAGGGAAGGGATTATCATACTGTTTAGGTCACTGGTTCATTATATGATCTGTAAGACAAGTTCCGCCATTTCTTTTACGTTTACTTGTCTGAGGCGTACAATAAAACATACCCTTAGTAACGTATTTAATATTTGCAATAAATTACACAGCGCCCTCCAGCGCATTTGCTATGTGACATCTGTAAAATATGTACCCAAAGCAACATAGTTTAAGTTTCTTAAAAATGTACACAGAGGCATGTATTTTTCATTCTTTAGTGTCATGTATTTTTTTCAATTTTTCATTAGTATGAGAGGGAAACAGAGAGAACAGAGTCTGAGTGTCATAAACTAAGTTTGTTCCATCATACCAAGTTTGTATTAATCATATGCACGTAGTGAACTTTTTACCCAGACATTAATACAGCTAATTTCACATTTTAAATCCTAAGAAATACAGTTTAATTGCATATTCACCTGGAAACGAAGAGGAAACTGTGACCTTTAAAGTAAGCACCTCTGTTTGTTAATAGTGGCCTATATGTAGTAAGATATTCACTGAAATATTCATTAGTACAAACTGAACATGTCTGAGCAGACCCATTTTTGTCTAGTTTGAAAATGCGTTAAAGATTTTAATTTATTAATCGCAAATACCCATTGCCCTCAGAGTTTTTCAACTTCTCAATGGTTAACACAAGTAAGCGGGCTCTGGCTAATAAAGATACTGCAGGATGGCATTATTCAAAATCCCCATGCTTTTTCCTCTCTACATTTTTTCCCTTCGGGTAAGAACCTCTTGGCAATGACCGAGCTGTCACACTGTATATGGTACTATTAATTTAATTAGATCCACCAGTGGGCACAATTAAATCTTTCTCCAAGCACACATGGGAGAAAGATTCTCTTTTTTTCCAACGCCACAGGCACAATATGCAGATTTACCACTTATTTGATTAATATCTCAAAAATGTGCCATTGCAACGGTAGACAGCTTCTTAAAGCTTGTTTATGAATACTGGTTGGAGAATGTGGTTGAAATACAGCAGGTTCCATGTTTAACGTTATTTCAAATTATTCTAATTTAAAACATATTCACTCCAAAATTCAGTATGCAAGGCATAATGGCTGGCATAATAACTCTCTGGATATTATCTCGCTTATTACAGAACTAATCACCAACTAAAAATATGTGGCCATAAAAAATTAACTGGAGTTCATTTTGTAATCTGAAGGGTTCATATACAGAGCGTTCACCACTTTCTATTCAGGGACACTGAAAACTGGACTGAAATCATTTGACTTCAGATGTTTTATTTTATTGTATTCATTTTTAATTTATTTATTTGTTATAATACAAAATATAAAAACATTAGCATCAAAAATAGGTGCTTAATTGTGCTTTCTAGAGGAGTTTGTCGTGTCATGATACATGTCACGGAGGCTCAGTGGTTAGCACTGTCGCCTCACAGCAAAAAGGTCACTGGTTTAAGTCCTTTCTGTATGGAGTTTCTATGTTCATCCGGTGTTCATGTGAGTTTCCTCCGGGTGCTCTGGTGCCCCCCACAGTCCAAAGACATGTGCTATGGAAAATTGGATGAACTAAATTGCCCATTGTGTATGAGTGCGTGTGTATGGGTGTTTCCCAGTACTGGCATTTACACAGTAGTTGGCATATTTCGCTGTTCATTCTGCTATGGCGACATCTGATGAGTCAGGGACTAAGCCAAAGGAAAATCAATGAATAAAAAATATTAATTATTATGCTTTTATTTAATATGTAAGCAGACTTCACTCACAATCCTCTGTCTCATTTCATTGTGGTGACATCTGATAAGATCAGGGACTAAGCTGAAGGATAGTAGTGCAAGTAGATTTATATTCTAAAAATAAATAAATAAATAAATAAAGCATAGAGCAATTATAATTTAGAAAGTTGCATTACCTAATACAATAGTGAAACAGTGAATAAATGACTGAAAAGTTAAATGAATTGAATAATAAATACTATCAGCACATATACATTTCTCATATTTTTCTGTCTTCATTTATTCATTCATTTTCTTTTCGGCCTAGTCCCTTTATGAAACCGGGGTCGCCACAGCGGAATGAACCACCAACTTATCCAGCATTTTTTTTATGCAGCGGATGCCCTTCCAGCCACAACCCATCTCTGGGAAACACATCCATACATTCTCATTCACACACATACACTATGGACAATTTAGCTTACCCAATTCACCTGTACCGCATGTCTTTGGACTGTGAGGGAAACCGGAGCACCCGGAGTAAACCCACGCAACCATGGGGAGAACATGCAAACTCCACACAGAAATGCCAACTGGCCGAGCCGGGGATCGAACCAGCGACCTTCTTGCTGTGAGGCGAACGTGCTACTCACTACGCCACCGTGGCGCCATTTTTCCGTCTTGTTGAAAGTAAAAAATTACCATCACTCAGACATATACGCACACGCACACACACGCACACACACATGTATACAAATCATTTTCTTCAATTCAAAATGCGTTTGTTAAAGACTATCATTACAGTAAATATTTACCCTTTCAGAAAAAACATGATACATTAGTTTCACAAGTGTATGATGTTATTTTCGGTGGTGTTGTTTTTGGAAATGTTTGGAACAATAAAAAGTCACACTTCATTTTGATGGTCCATTTTTTGAATTTAAGTTACAGTGCAACTAATTCTCATTAGATTAGACTGTTAGGTTGGGATTAGGGGTAGGGTTTGTGTAAGCTGACATGTACTTGCAAAGTTCCTTATAGTAGGTTAAATGTCTGTTGAATGTCAGTATCAGCTGATATTAAGTAGACAGTCTACTAATACTCAAATGGACCATCGAAATAAAGTATTTCCCAATAAAACAGCAACAAATATTACAGACTATTTCAAATTTGTCATGTCATTGGCCCATGTACATTTCCTGTGTCATGATCACCAGCGATCCTAACTTCCAGAGATCGCTGGTAGACACACTTTCACACAAGAACTACAAAGCCGCCTGTTTATGAACTACATCCCCAGTCATGCAACACACACACTCACCTGCTCCAAGTCACCACTAATTAGAGACCCACAGCTGTAGCCACTCACCACTGATTCACAGATTATTTAAACTGCACAGATACACTCACTGTTGCTGAGTATTGTTGACTATTTAGTGGCGCTACAACGTGGTTTCCTTTGTCTTGTTTTTTGTGTGTTTTTGATCCTTGCCATGGTTATTTGTATATCCCTGTCTGCTGCCTGCCTCTGACCATCTGCCTGCCCACTGACTATGATTCTGGACCGTCTGTATACATCTGTTTGCACCTGTTGACCATTGCTTTACTGACCTTGCTAATAAATCTGCATTTGGATCCGCACCTCCGTTGTCAGTGCCCCTCGTTACATCCTGCTTATCAAACTATTTCATAACTCTATCGAGAGGCGATTCAATCATAACCTAATGTTAAAATAGCCGTTATAACAATATTTATTAAAATGTAGCTTTTTGTTCAAAGCCAGAAATAGATAAAGCACTAAAATTACCTTAAATTTACACATTAACGTCAGCAGTAGAATCCAGAAGAACTGTCCAAGGGACACATCTGTCCACATCTCCAAAATCATTAAAACTTGCCACCATCTTTATCAACAAACTTCAAATCTGAAGTCTAAGCAGCTCATCTGAAAACTTTTAAAAATACAGTAGCATTTGTAAATATATGTATTCTATATTTACTCCTCCAGACACTGCCTGTAAGAAATGGTGAAGGCTGATAGAAATCGTGAAATGGTTCTTGTGGCGAAAGACCTCTCAGTTGTATAACAATAAATAAATCCAATAACTTTCTGGAGGGAATTGGATTTAATGACTCTGTTCCCAGTCCAGATTTAAGAGAAAATAATCCCAGATATTCAGAGCGATCTCCGACTTTAACCATAAGGAACATTTTCATGAAAAAGTGCAAGAGATAATGAAAAAGCCTGTCACCAACAGAGAAAGACAGTCAGGGAATCGTTAGCACTTAAGCCTTCTCACTGTACGGCAGTCTGAGGATACAGAAAACCAATATAGTCCATAATTTTGTGCTGATTGTGTTCAGAGACTGCAGTAATGAAGGCCTCAGCCGTTGCAGCGGCAGCAAGCTGTCTGAGAAGACAGAAAAAGCAGAAAGAGATTAAATTCTATGGAGAGTTTCTTTTCTTTCTTTTTTTTTTTTGTCTGGGAGATTGGGTCTTATCACCCAGCTCTGCTCCAATGTTACAAGGAGAGATTGCAAGAAAGAGAAGGAATGGAGGGGGTGAAAAAAAAAAAAGAAAGGAGGCATTAAGAGGGGATATTTAAAAGATATTATTAATCCATTTATCCGTGTTTGACATTTGTCGATGAATCTCCACAGATTGCTTTATTCCGGATGGGAAATGCTATTAATAAAAGCGGACCGCCTCTTCTGAGATGCTCCGCTGCTGTCATCATGTTTAATGTTCCCTTTAAGCCTGAGCGTGAAGGTCTCCTGTTTTCTCACCACATGTACTTTCATCTGCATAATCTGCTACAGTGCAGATCTTCAGGAATGGATATTTTTATAAATCCTTAATTAATGGGCTTTCCGTCAACTGTCTTTGACTAGCTTATCCAGCACATTTGGACAGAATAAAATGAGCATATGGTGGGCTGGTCTTGAACTAAGCAAACTGTTCATGCTTCTTTGCTCAGGGAGAAAAAAAAAATGGAAAAACTAACTAGTGTTAAAGATGGTACAAAGAGTTTCAAGGTTTAATGGATTTAATTTTACAGTAAAAAAATGAACTGATAAAATGTTGGTTTCATATTGTTACAATATACTAACACCAAAAACAGGTGTACACAAGATATTCACATAATGAAACATTAATTGAAAAACAAGCTTGTCTCCAGTGGTGAAGTGGTGACTTATATACAAAACACACTTGCAGTCAACCTGCAGTATAGAGAGTTAGAGCTCCTTTAACTCTAAACTACATTATTACAACATAATTTATTAACATTAGATGTAACCTAAAACCTTATTGTAAATATGTGATAATGAATAAAAAAATAATTTAATTTAATTTAATTTAATTTAATTTAATTTAATTTAATTTAATTTAATTTAATTTAATTTAATTTAATTTAATTTTTCTTTTCAGCTTAGTGCCCTTATTAATATGGGGTCGCCACAGCGGAATGAACCGCCAATCCATCCAGCATCTGTTATACGCAGCGTACTGTATGCCCTTCCAGCCACAACCCATCTCTGGCAAACATCCATTCACACTCATTCACTACGGACAATTTTAGCTTACCCAATTCACCTACAGTATACCACATGTCTTTGGACTTGTGGGGGAAACCGGAGCACCCGGAGGAAACCCACACAACCACAGGGAAAACATGCAAACTCCACACAGAAATGCCAACTGACCTAGCTGAGGCTCGAACCAGCTACCTTCTTGCTGTGTGGCTACTCACTACGCCACCATGGCGCCCTAATTAAATTTATTTATTTTTTTGTTGTAAGTGTTAATTTTATATGTGAAAATATCACACAATTTATATGTTGATATTCACAGCTGTTTTGAATGTTAACCTGGAAACATTTGGTCACCCATGACTTGCTTTTAATTTTTGGTGAAATACTGTTGTTTGGTGAGCCATGTGAAGGAATGAACGACATGAAGCTGACAATGCATATTAAAGCAATTCATCATTGCCTTGAACCTTCAGCCCACAAAAAAAGACCATAAAAAGCAGCATTCCCATATAAAACAGCGTTCCCCCATGTGCTGATGTCTGTAGCACAAACACATTTAAGAGGGAAGCTGTCCAGCACATCTCAGAGACCCTCAGATTGATCGCTCCCACTTTTGCAATCGGATGGTGCCTGTCGGCCAGTGCAGGGAATGTTTGAAACAGATGAAGTCAGAAAGCAATCAGTGCACTGTCACCACTTTGTCGGGCGGACGGTGAGCCGATCGCCTTTAGAACTAATCCACAATTCTGCACAAAACACAAAAAAGTGCACCAGCTGTAATTGCATTCAGCCAGTTCAGATCAAAATATGCCATACAGTGAATAATAATGTAAAGAACAAAAATATGTAATTCTATAAATCTATAAGTAAATTCTATAAATATATATTTTTTACTTATTTCTGTAATTTTTTGGCCTTATAT
>CAIGQQ010000001.1:14834582-14861033 GCA_903798035.1 Danio albolineatus
CTGTACTCTGTATGTATATATATATATATATATATATATACAGAGAGAAGATTTGATCTTTTCCATGATGACAGTAAATAATATTTTAATAGTTATTTTTAAAGACACTTCCATACAGCTTAAAGTGACATTTAAAGGCTTAACTGGGTTAATTAGGTTAGCTAGACAGGTTAGGGTAATTATGCAAGTTATTGTATAACGATGGTTTGTTCGATGGTTTGACTGTTGAAAAACAGCAGAATGAACCACCAACTTATCCAGCATTTTGTTCTACGCAGCGCATGCCCTTCCAGCTGCAACCCATCTCTGGGAAACATCCCTACATTCTCATTCACACACATACGGAAAATTTAGCTTACCCAATTCACCTATACCGCATGTCTTTAGGCCTGTGGGGGAAACTGGAGCACCCGGAGGAAACCCACGCAACCATGGGGAGAACATACAAACTCCACGCAGAAATGCCAACTGACCCAGCCGAGGCTCAAACCAGCGACCTTCTGGCTGTAAAACGACTGAGCTACCCACTGAGCCACTGCGCCGTACACATTTTGTTATTATTGTTAATTTTTTTAATTTGATGGAAATCAGAAATGAGTTCAGAAATAGTTTTGAAACAAACCTTTTGGCCTAAAAAATCAAATTACAAAATTAAATATGTAGGCTAATGGATGTCTTCAACGGAGTGCGTACAACAGCGCTTCTTTATCCACCAAAGTAAAGGAGTAAAGTAAAAGTAAAGCGAAAGTAAAAAGGCAAAATTGAGGAGGCTCGTTCTTTATCCTCGCCCTACAGATGGTCTGTTTAACTGTTTTCTTGTTGCATTAAATTTCTCCACTTACAAAGTTTGCCATGTACAGTAAATAGCAAATGTGCCATGGTGGGACGCAACAGACTCTTGAAGGGAATGGAAGATGAGACTCTGATTGGTTTGAATGCTTTATTTAAAATATATATAAAACAGAATATATTTTGCACATATTTAAATTGTATTTTAGCAGGTTTACGAAAATATGTATTGTATGATTGCAGAAGCAAATAATGTAATGTAGTATGTAATAAAAATGTTGTTCAAAAAATGTTGTGTTCAACTGTGCTAAAGTGTTTCTGATTTGCATTTTTCATGACTACTGCATGGGAATTGAATTTATTTTCACAGCCAATCTTAATAAAGCAAATCAATATCTTAAATTGCAGAATGCGATTGCTATAGTTTACTATTGAGCTTTTGTTGCTTTTGTTTGGCACTAGGGAAATTTCTTCTGTCCTTGCTTCTGGATGTTCTTGTGAATCCCCTCAGTGTTTAAAAAAGCTAATAACATTGGTCTGCTTTGTCTTTCATTATTAATGTTGCCTTGTTACACTGGGATGCATAGAGAGGGTGAAAACTCTAATCTTTATGATACCGAGCATCAGGCCTGTTTTCTTCACATTAATAAATGTGATGGCAGGCTGGTAATATAAGTATGCTGTGCTCGAGGGGTGCTATATACTGTAGGTCTAGTGTGTGTGTGTGCACGATGTCCCTGAGGATTAAAAGGCTGTTCTGTACCGTGGCTTACATTGCATTTTTATATATATTTATTTATTTATTTATGTTGGTTATTGTACATATATTGTGAAGGTGAGAGCATTGAAAAGAAATTCCCCACTTCAGTCATCAGAAATTATACAGAATTACGTAATGTCTGTCAAACAGGGTCTGTTGGTAAAGCTGAATCATCATATTGATATGCTGCTTGGCTACAGTAAAGACCCCAAAATTTAGCTAATTAAATATTTTCAGTATTATTTTTAATAAATGTAAAACATGCATTGAACATTGGCATCTTTTATTATTATGTTTTTTTTTTTCATTTATTTATTTAAAATTGTTAAAAGATTGGTCAATCACAGCATTCCAAGGTATGTTATTACCAGATAACAGTCGCTGTAACTAAAGATACAGGCTCATCCATGTACTATGAATCATCTTGACTGAGTAAGTATACACGCACTGGCCACTTTATTAGGTACACCAGTAAACCTGCAAATTTCTAATCAGCCAATCACTTGGCAGCAACTCATTGCATTTAGACGTGCAGACATGGTCAAGACAATCTGCTGCTTTTCAAACCGAGCGACAGAATGGGGAAGAAAGGTGATTCAAGGGACTTTGAAAGTGGCATTGTTGTTGTTGCCAGACGGGTTGGTCAGAGTACTTCAGAAACTGCTGATCTACTGGGACTTTCATGCACAACCATCTCTTGGGTTTACATAGAATGGTCAGAAAAAGGAGAACAGCCAGACTGGTTCCAGCTGATGAAGGCAACAGTAACTCAAATAACCACTCATTACAACAGAGTTATGCAGAAGAGCATCTCTGAATGCACAACAAGTCAAAACTTGAGGCGGATGGGCTGTCCATCCCTTTATGACCACAGTGTACCCATCTTCTGATGTCTACTTCCAGCAGGATAATGCGCCATGTCATAAAGCACGAATCATCTCAGACTGCTTTTTTGAACATGACAAGTTCACTGTACTAAAATGGTCTCCACGCTCCACAGTCACCAGAACTCAATCCAATAGAGCATTATTGGGATGTGGTGGAACGGGCGATTCACATCATGGATGTGCAGCCAACAAATCACTAGCAACTGCGTGTTGCTGTCATGTCAATATGGACCAAAATCTCTGAGGAATATTTCCAGAACCTTGTTGAATCAAATACAAAAGCTGGTCCTATCCGGTAATAAGGTTTACCTGATAAAGTGGTTCGTGAATCTGTCACACAGCTGTTTTTGACTGTTTGGCGCCATCTTGTGACTGAATAATAGGTAGGTTGGTGTTGACTGCATTCAGCCATTTTTTTTATTCTGTCAGCATGTTGTTTAATGAAAGAGTTCATAAATTATTAAAGCTTTTTGTGTCCGATTTGTGTCTAACTGTGTATTTTTTTGTGGCAAGTAACAATTATTCAGGGATAGGGATAATGTAAGATAGTTCTTCTTTCTAAATAAAGCACTTTAGTCTTATGGATTTATTCTACAAGATTCGATATATTATATTAAATAAATTATATATGTAAATTTAAAATATAAATATAAATTAATTTACCAAATGATAATTAAAAATAGCTCATAAATTAAAAACATATTTTTTCTTTGATATTCATTCATTTATTTTTCTTCGGCTTAGTCTCTATTTGATTGCAGAGCTTACCCTTAAATTTCACCCATTAATAGATTACACAACACATGTCTGTGTGCAGCTTTTTTTTTTTTTCAGCACAAGAATGTCTCGTAGCAGCACTTGACCTTGGTGAAATCCCTGTAACAAAAGGCCTTCAGCTTATTTTTATCTTCACTTTTTATTTCCTCTGATGAAGAAGTGAAAGTGTCAGATTGATTTAGTCTCCGGAATGAAAGTGTTTGCAGATGTAAACACGCCTGACCTCTGAGAGAGTGTTTTAATGCTCCTTATTTTGTTTTGAAATGTTGCCAAAGGCTTCTAGAGGATTGTTTGCTGGGTCATTTTGAGGTCTACTTCAATGTTCCAGCACTAACATTTCACAATGACAACAACAACCATCAACTTTTTTTAATTACTTTTTTAAATTATTCACTTTTAAAGGATGTGTTTCTGTACAATTTGAGCAGGCAGGCCAAAATATAAGGTCGACAAACTCCACTTTGAATCGTCACAATAGATTGCGAATTCGTAATTAGTTAATGACTACGTGAAATCAAATTATATTTCTAAACAACTGAAGCAGTCCCTCTTGACCAGACACTGTACTGTTTTAATGAATGTGTTGAATAGGCTCTATGCAGCAGTGATTTCTCCACAGCCTGGCCTGAATGATTAACCATGATGAATTGCGCTCTGAACCTGTCTGCTCATTTCAGCTCTTGTGAATGATGAGAGACAGTAAAAGTGGCAGCGACATTTAATTACACAGGAAAACATCACTGATGTCCATACTTCATCAAAACATCTCCAAAAACACATCACCTCCTCCTCTATTATCACCTCAGGGCACAAAATGAACCAATACTGAAGGTTAAACGATTTGGCTGACAGAAAATTCTGCTGGTTTTCATTTTGAATCCATAAGTTAACATACAGTATATTGTGCTGCAGTCGTTCCTCTTCATTAGAACACAACAACTCCATTTGACTGAGTGTTAAAGAAGGTCTTTTTGTTGTTGTTTTGTAAAACTGCATTTCCCTCTATGATTCTCATACACGAGAATAAACAATGCAGTCAATCATTTGTGGCACTATTTTTGTGTGTTCTTGGGGAAAATGCTAATGGAAGTGCTCTCATTCCCCCAAGGCTACGCTGCCACCATGTGAATGGCCCTATTAGACATTATTTGTTTATATTTTCTTACTGAGAATGGAACGATGCTGGTAAACAAACATTTTTTTTCAGTAACCTATGAAACAATCAAGTTAGCATCTTTCTAAAGTGTCGAAGTAAAATGATACGACACTCAAAAAATGAATATTTTGTCTGTACACCCAAAAGTAAACATTTTATAAAAAATAAAAAAGCAATACACCAAAAAATGAATCTTTTTCTTACACTCATGTTGTTCCAAACTTGAATGAGAATGAACTGTTCTGTTAAGCTTCACACATTCTTGTTTTTGGTGGTAGACTTAAAAAATAGAATAATATAGCTATTTCAAGATTTCACACTTAGCTGATGATTGGTAATAAGCTAGTGTGGCATGCTGTCCTGGGAGAGAGCCCTGAGCTCATAAGATCCTCGAGCCCGGGGCTCCCTCCCGTTTGCAGGGCGAGAGAGGAGTTTGAGCTCAGGTAGATCTCGAGAACCCCTCGCCCTCCTGCTTCTTATAAATTGCTATGAGGGTATGCTGCTTGTGGAATTTGGGTATGGTGCTGATTTGTTTAAGTCATTTTACTTATGTCTCGTGTTTTGGACTGTGAGAGGAAACCGGAGGATCTGGGGAAAACCCACACGAGCACGGGGAGAACATGAACTCCGCACAGAAGTATCAACTGGCTAAGTAGAGGCCTGAACCAGAGGCATTCTTGCTGTGAGGCAACAGTCCTAGCCACTGGGCCGCCGTGCTGCCCTATAGAGGAAAAGGGAGGAGAGGGGGTGGAAGGAGGGATTCTTCAAGACGAAGATGACTAAGGTAAGATGCTTTGGTTATTTATACTAAGGTGGGAATCGTCTGATTGGTGGATTGTGCATTAGCTTGGCCAGCCTCTCTGTAATTCTGTTGCACTGTAGAAGCTCTGTCACGAAAACAAATTCCTCGTATGTGTGAACATACCTGGCAATAAAGCTCTTTCTGATTCTGATTCTGATTCTGATTCCATGTCAATCATAAGCACGTGCTCCTCTCGAAATTAGTTTATAAATAAACTTCATTTGATTTTTCACAGGAATGAAAATGTTGTTGTTGTTATAATTGTCCATTAATTGGAGGATAGGAGGAAGATCAAATCTGTAAGTGCATGACACCTAAACATCTAAAGCCCTGTTTCAAGCTTATATTAACAATCAACCCTGGAAGAAATTGATGGTCCATTCCCACTGAATACTACAGTATGCTTTTTTGTTTGTTTCCTCTGTCAAAAGGTACCAAAAAGCGAATCATACCATACCACATTTGGGTTCTATTTGGAAAGCACACCACAACAGAACTGTTTCAAAAGGGTGGCACAAGACGCGCAGCCGAACACTATTGGTTTACAGAGAATCGTCACGCGTGCAACAAGCCAGGATACTGAAAACAAAGGAAGAGCAATTTTTGTTTATGTTTTATTTTATAAACTATAGTGTACCTTCAACATTTCATCTAAAATATTACCAAAAAAGGACATAATATCATTGTAAAATAATCCATGTTTTCAGACTTTACTGGGAGAAATGTAAAACATTTTATCAAGATCTGAAACTATATATGTATTTTAATTTTAGATGGTCATTTTCTGGAAATTAATGCTCTAAATGATAATATAAAAAATTTGAGACGCATTACATAAAATTTTACATTTCCAGAACTTTATTCAAAGCTGCAGGTTTTCAGTGCTCAAATCACAAGAGGTCAGCTGAAAAGCATTATCACCTGATTTAAACATTCATTCAAATGCATTTCTCGCAAGCACATGAGACACAGCTCTAACTTGGCAAAGACAACTGCAACTCTGACTGTACAATATAATTTCACTATCCACCTAGGATCATCAACGGATTACAATTATCCCATCAAGTTCAGTCAGGAATATTGGAGTGATAAACAAGCTCTAAATAGACTATAGTGCTGTTCAGCATAGTGTAGAATTTTCCAGCAAAATAATTATGAATGGTGTCCAACTGATTCCGTGGAAGATTAATTGCTGCCTAAAATGTCAGAATAAGTGCAGACATGATGAAAAAGTGTGGTGTGATTTGATCAAAGTTAGATGAGAGAGATAAATGAGCCCAGGCCTCTAAAAACTCCCCCAAGAAGAAAAAAAAATCTCATCTTTCCACAATGCTGAATGTGCAGACGTTCTACAGAAACCCACTGAACACATGTGAAGGTTGGCTGTCAAAGGTTTGCATCTCTATATATATCTGTGCAGATTAATCTGGCACCAGTTTTTTTTTTTTCCTTCGCTTGCTCCCTGGAACACTTGTCTGTGTGAAGGTGTTTGAGCGAGTGGCTTATCAAGAGAAACAGGCGACTGCGGCCGGCGTAACTCTGTCTCTACTGTGACAGGCCTGACTGAGAGAGAGAGAAAGAGCAGGGATTGGTGACCCTCACCTTTACCTTTTGCTAAATAAAATTGCTTGTCGTGTTATTGCTTTGTAAGCAAAACGCAAAAGGCCTAGTTGCTTCCAGGCATGCATTATGAGGCAAAATTTAGAAGTTTACATACAGTTGGAGTTGAAATTATTAGCCCTCCTGTGAAGTTGTTTTGTCTTTTTCTGATCCAATTCAAATGATGTTTAACAGAGCAGGGAATTTTTCACAGTATTTCTTATAACATTAGAATTTATTTATTATAATATCTTATTTTTATATTTTTATATTTAATATATTTAATATAACTTTTATATTTAATATCTTATTTTTTTCTTCTGGAAAAAGTCTTATTTTAGCTAGAGTAAAAGCATTTTTTGAATTATTTAAAACCATTTTAAGGTCAATATAATTAGCCCCCTTAAGCAATATTATTTTTCAATTGGCTACAGAACAAACCATCTGTTACCCAGGGAAGTGACACTGACAACAGAGGTGCAGATCCACATGCAGGTTTAATAGCAAGGTCTGGTAAGCAGTGGTCAATACAGGGGCAAACAGATGTATACAGGCAATCCATAAACATAGTGAAGTAACAGGCAGGCAGGGACAAACAGTACAACAAGGCTAGGATCAAACACAGAAAAACAAGAAAAATTAAGCATGTTGTAATGTCACAAAATGCAAACAAGACTCAGCAACAGTGTGAGTGTCTGTGCTGTTTAAATAGTTCAGGTAATCAGTCTGTAATCAGTTTAGTTTTTTGCATTTGTACTCTTCAATGCACAACATAAAAGATGATATCTCTAAAAAATGAAATGATCTCTTTTTGCAAATAAACTGTTCATATGCATCCTGCTGCTGCCGTGTAACAGGAGTCTGGAGTTTATGACCAGTCTGTATAGACTGGAGTAGTATTAAATATTTGTGTCTCTTATACTGTATTGTACGGAAGTCCTAAGAGGCCATGCATTAAAACATTTTTGCTCTCTTGTTATGTCGTGATCACGACTTAATTATCTCGTGATCTCGACATAACAACTCGTTTTCTCGTGATCACGACTTATTTTTTTATTTATTTATGTATTTATTCTTGTTATTATTATTATTATTATTAATTATAATAATAATATTATCTGGCCGATGTCTGGCCAGGGAGAGAATAGCCTAGTTGTAGACACGCATTATATGTAACATGTTAAAGGCGTTCAGAACAGCCATAATATTATGAGCACAAACACCCGTGATTAATGTACATTCATGATTAGATTCATGTATATGATTATATACCATTATTTACAATAATATTCCCTCAACAGTCACCATTTTAAAGCAACTATATGGTGCAAAATAAGTTGCTGCATGTATGAGTTAAATGATGAAGAATGATGAAGATCCTGCTTTTGCTTTAATCCTTTCCGCAAGTTATTTACAATTACTTTAAAATTATCCATATAGAGTTGCTTTAAAATGGTAACAGTTGAGGGAATATTATTGTAAATAATGGTATATAATCATATACATGAATATGAATGTACATTAATCACGGGCGTTTGCGCTTCAGAACAGCCATATTATGAGCGCAAACACCCGTGATCAACTGTTACCATTTTAAAGCCAAAAAGAGTTGCTTTAAAATGGTAACAGTTGAGGGAATGTTATTGTAAATAATGATATATAATCATATACATGAATCTAATCATGAATGTACATTAATCACGGGCGTTTGCACTCATATTATAGCCATATTATGGCTGTTCTGAACGCCTTTAACATGTTACATATAATGCGTGTCTACAGCTAGGCTATTCTCTCCCTGGCCAGACATCGGCCAGATAATATTATTATTATTATTATTTAATAATAATAATAACAATAACAATAACAATAATAAATACATAAATAAATAAATAAGTCGTGATTACAACATAACAACTTTTGTTATGTCGTGATCACGAGAAAACAACTTTTTGTTATGTCGAGATCACAAGAAAATTGAGTCGAGATCACGAGATAATTAAGTTGTGATCACTACATAACAAAAGAGCAAAAATATTTTAATGCATGGCCTCTTGGGACTTTCGTAGTATTGTGGCACTTTGACATTTCTTCATTAACTGTACACTGCATCTGCAGATCATCTACTAGCATTTGAAACAGCCAATGAAATATAGGAATCACCACTGTAGGACTTATTTGTATGTTGTTTGTCTTATTTTCTTGGCATCACATCAGCAATACATCCAAAACTACTATTATCTGGACAGTAAAGTCATTCTCCCAAGTGTTTTTCAGTTCTTTTTTAACTGGAAGAGTCACAATGTGCCCCCTTAGTGAACACCAGTACACCATCTTTAGCTGTTTTATGTTTCTAAACATCCTCTGCGTTTTCACCTGCAGCACTGAGAATGAGAAGGATTATGTGCTCTTGGCTCCACATCCTGTTCTTAAGGACTAATATTTTATTCCATCTTATTTCTTAAGCAAAGATGCTGATGACAAATTGTATACTATACTGCCATTATATATTACTGGTCTAGGCATTGTGCAGTATACTAATTTCAATGATTGTTGACTTGCTCTGAAATATACCCATGCCATCTGCACTGTAAAAAATAAAATCACGATTTGTTCAGCAGAGTGTACTTTTTCTGTCATATATACTAAGAATAGTGAATAACTATTGATTACATAAAAATATATGTTGTGTCAACAATATTCGCTAAAATGTTATGTCTACATGTTTAACTGAGATTTCTGGACAAACATTTTTGTGTTGAACAGAAATGTTGATATTTAAATAATTTGCGCATGTGTGACGCAACGATCGAAAACTAAGCTTGTTGTTCTGTTGCTTGTAAGAGGGGTGACACAGTGGGGCAGTGGATAGCACATTCACCTGACAGCAAGAAGGACACTGGTTCACACCCCAGCTGGGTCAGTTGTCATTCCAGTTCACATGTGTTTCCTCCGGGTGCTCAGGTTTCCCCCAAAGACATGCGGTACAGGTGTGTGAATGGATATTTCCCAGTACTGGGTTGCAACTGGAAGGGCATCCACTGTGTAAAACATATGCTAAGTTGGCGGTTCATTGCGATGTGGCAACCTCTGATGCGTAAAGGGACTAAGCCAAAGGAAAATGAACGAACGAATGAATGCAATAGTAAGTTTGTGTTTGTCATTTTTAGGTAAAATGATTAAAAACAGGATGCTAACTAGCACTAATGACTTATTTTGCAAATTTGAAAAAAATCATCCACAAAACAGAAAAAGATGAATTGACCCAATAGCAGTAACTGTTACTTCAGTTGATGTGACAAGAATATCTTTATTAGTAAAATACAATAATCAACATTGCATGAATAAACAAAATTATGTTAGCTAAACAAAATATTGTTAATGAGAAGAACTAAAAAACAGTTGTTGAGACAACTCAAAGTTCTTACTGCATCAAGTTGCCTTGTTTTTTTATGTTTTCTCAACAATTTATTTTTTACAGTGTGTTATTTTCTTTGTGTGTTGCATAATTTCTGTCCATACTCCAAGCATTGACCACCTTCTTAATCAATTTTCTGTTCTGATCTCAAGCCTAGGCTGCGTTTTTATGATGTCATCATAGACGTCTTACAAACTTTCTAATCTGAGAAGAAGATCAGCTAATTTCAGGTTTGACTTTGATAAGATCTTTGCCACATGCTCGACTCCTGGGAAAATGGTCTTCACATGACCAGGCAAGAGTCTTGGTGAAGTTTTTATTGTCTTGAATTTATGGTGATTTGAGTACTTAAAGGAACGATGCAGAGTTTTCTGTATTCAGGATACCCCGTTGCATGGTTGAGTTCTGAGCTCTGCATCAAGGCTTATATACTGCAAGGTACTTCTACACATTCAGGTATTAATCTCTAACTCTTAAATGAATCTTTGGGTAATTGATGGTGTACATTCTGAATTGGCTTATTTGAATTTGAAAATCATTGCCTGACAAATAAATGTAAAATTGTGGTGTAACTCTAATATCTCCTGAAGTCATTTAAATCTCGTAGATTGTTTAGGCTGATGTTTCGGCAGCCTATGACCAGGATTAGTCATACATTCAGGCTCAGTGGATGGAGCATAGACACAACATTAGAGACCTGTTGTTTTCTGACAATCACTGACTTAGTATGACATAATGTAGTGGCTAAATCAAACTTTCATTATTTATAAGCAAGCATGGGGTGGCCTTCCTTAGATTCCTTAGATTTATATAGCGCTTTTCAAGACACTCAAAGCGCTTTACACAATGGGGGGATCTCCTCATCCACCACCAGTGTGCATCATCCACCTAGATGACGCGATGGCAGCCGTTTTGTGCCAGACCACACATCAGCTGATTGGTGGGGAGGAGACAGAGTGATGAAGCCAATTATGATATAGGGACGGTTAGGAGGCCATGATGGACAGAGGCCAACGGATTTTTAACGACCACAGAGAGTCAGGACCTCGATTTAACGTCTCATCTGAAAGACAGCACTCACTGAGCAGTATAGACTCCCCGTCACTATACTGGGGCGTTAAGACCCACACAGACCACAGATTGGGCACCCCCTGCTGGCCTCACTAACACCACTTCCAGCAGCAACCTAGCTTTCCAATGTGGTCTCCCATCCAGGTACTGACCGGGCACAGCCCTGCTTGGCTCAGTGGGCGACCATGTGAGAGTTGCAGAGAGCTAGCTGCCGGTTAAGGAAATTAGTTTACAGAAATAAGTTTACAGTTATATCCTCTATCTAAGAACCAGAACTGGCGAGGATGTAACTGGCCAGCATACTGACTCTAAGCGACTTTGGGTATGAACCATTAACTGAAAATAAGGATTTATTTGATTAATCGATCTATTAGACCAAATCACAACCTATGAGCTAATCAGCTTGTATTGGGTGAATATAAATTTAAATTACTATAAATTTAGTTGGAAACAAATTAAAATACATTTTAATAAGTAAAAATATTTCTTTTCACATCTGCTGACATGCATTTAACATTCACTCATACTGTTAGTTCCGTCATAGGACTAATAGATGGACCCTTACAACACTACACTCTTTTAGAAATAAAGGTCTGCGAGCTGTCATTGGGGTGGTACCTTTTCAAAAGGTACACATTTGTACCTAAAGGGTCCATATTAATACCTCAAGGGTACATATTAATAACTAAAAAGTACAAAAGTGTTCCTCTTAAAATTTTTAGGTACTTAAATATACTTTTGAGGTACCATTATGGACCCTTTAGGTACAAATGTGTAACTTTTGTAAAGGTACCACCCCAGTGACAGCTCGCATACCTTTATTTCTGAGAGTGTAAAGCATTTTGATACTAAATATGAACCCATTTTCATAAACCCTATCAAATACAAATTACAAAATACTATTTGGTATTTGAAATCCATATTGGAAATACATGTATCATAAATACTGCATATCCTTACCGCTACTGAGAAACCCAGAAAAGTGAAAAAGGTCTATGGGAAAGAGTAGACTATCCCAACTTTTTTATTTAATGGCAACTGTAAAAGATTGCCTTTCACTGCAAAAACTGCTTATCTTCTCTTAAGTTTTCTGCTGGAATATTGCACGTCCCCTCTCTCACATCTATAAATGATTGTTTTATCCTCCTGTTTTTCAGAACTGAATTATGGGCCAGGCGCACCTTCACAAAGATGCAGAATCACACCGGCATGCACAAACGCATGATGAGGAAAAATCTAACACTAATTCAGTCGGATGTGTCCTTTGTGGGAGCTGTGGTGAAAGTGTGACTTATTTATTCCTTCTGAAGATGATTTCTCCTCTTCCCTTTTTTGTGTTGTGAGTGAGGGATGAAGGTGCAGAGGGAAGGAGATTAAAACTGTTTTTTACCATCCCTGTGGAGGTATGGAAGGTGTGCTGAGAGGGCAGAGTTTACACTGAATGCTGTCGCTGTTGCATTATTTATGGCCCTGTGCACTCCCATTATCTGTGTGTGCACCTTCCACTGCAGTGTACCGCCACCCAGAACACACCTCCATATGTGTGTGTGTGCTGTGTGTGCATGAAGGAGGTGGACCAAGACAAATGCATGTGCCTATTATGTGAACAAATGTGCTGCTGCAGAGGAGTACATGCTGGTGTTTAATCATGCATTCGGTCATAATGTTGTTTGTGATGTGATCTATGGTAGAACTTGTTTACCTGATTACTTACTGATAAATATATGAGGTTTATACATAACTAAATCTGATTGCTGTTAATTTGATTTCATACAAAAACATACTCATGCAACTCCCCTAAAGTTAAACAGTTGAGTTTTACTATATTTGAATCTATTCAGCTGATCTCTGGGTCTGCCGGAAGTACTTTTAGCTTAGCTTAGCATAAATCATAGAATCGGATTAGACCATTAGCGTCTCACTCAAAAATGACCAAAGATTTTTAATAAATTTCCTATTTAATTTTCCTTGACTCTTCTGTATTACATTGTGTACTAAGACAGATTGAAAATGTTTAATATTTATAAAATTTGGTAGGCTGATATGGCATTTGAAATGTTGCAACCATGGTACTGCAGCAAAGCTCCTTGATTATGACAGAATGAGAGTATATTTAAAAGCCATATCAAAAATAGCAACTTTTCATTTGTCATCAGTCTTGGTACATGATGTAACTACAGAAGAGTCCAGCTTTATTCAAATAAGAAAAGATCTAAACTCCTTGGTCATTTTTGAGTAAGATGCTAATGGTCAAATCTGATTTAAAGATAGACGGATTCATTTAAACCTTATCCATAGGACTTATATTTTATAGCATGAAGCGTAAACCTGATCCAAAATGCACTCTCTGTCATATAGGTGAATTTGGTACATTCTTCCACATGATTTGGGACTGTCCTGGGCTTATTTATTTTTTCTTGTCTTCAATATAAAAAATTTCAGTCCCTCTATTTACATTTTGTGGAGTTTATTTACAAACAAATTTCGAGAGGATCACGTGCTTATGATTGATAGCAGCTGGACCTGCATTATCCAATTCACAACGCACCAATCAGATGATTCCTAAGTTACTATAAATACCCATGGTTACGTATCACAGCTATCTTCGCTTTGAAGGATCCCCCTTCCACCCCTATTCCTCCTCCTTCATATGGGTGGCACGGCGGCCCAGTGCTTACCACTGTTGCCTCACAGCAAGAACGTCCCTGGTTCCAGTCCTTACCAAACAAGCCAACGTGTCTGTGTGGAGTTTGCAAGTTCTCCCCGTGCTCACGTGGGTTTTCCCCAGGTTCCCCGGTTTCCTCCCACCATCCAAAAACATGCAACTTAAGTTAATTGACTAATCCAAATAGACAGCATAGACATGCTCCTAGTAAGTAACTATCTCCTAAGAGCAATCACTATCTGTCCATTAGCTACTCCAGAAGGGGAGTTCTCGAGATCTACCCGAGGTCAAACTACCCTCTCGCCTTGCAATGGGAGGGAGCCCCTGGCTCGAGGATCTTCTGAGCTCGGGGCTCTCTCCCGGGACAGCATGCCAAACTAGCTTTATAATCAATCATCAGCCAAGTGTGAACTCTTGAAAAAGGATTATTGTGATTGCTTAACAAAATCCAGAGGCGAGTGTTTTCACAGCAGCCAAGAAAATAGTTGCGACAAGATTGAAACTTTCACATTCTCTTAATCACTATTGCTGGATTCTCACTTTTATAGATATGGTGTATCTGGAAATACCCACTGCTTGCATCCATGATGCAAGAGAAGACCCCATCAAAGTTTGGAAAACCCTAAATGTTTACTTATTTGAATCAAGGAGACATTCCGAATCCCCCCATATATTAATTGCTTCAGTATATCTCTGTCATTTATTCTTTAGTTTGTCCTTTTTCCCCACTATTATTGATGTTGTTGGCATTATTATTACTAATATTATTATTTATCAACCTGCATTCCTGTATTTTGTTTATTACATTATTTTTTATGCACACTGTTGTAGCGAATTCGCTCAAAGTGAATTGAAGATTCATTTGAAGGAGATTTCAAAAGAATCGACTCTTTAAATCCGAATAAATGAATCGTCCTTATCGTTTGGATGGCTATTGTTATCCCAAATAAAAACCCATTTATGTTTAAGGCATTAGATTCATAAATATGCACAGGCACCTTTCTTTATACAAAATGAAACTTTATTGACTATCTAACAGAACTAACACCTAACACACATAAAGGTTGTAGAGAAGAGTAAAGAAAGAAAAATAAGAGTTTGAGAGATTGTAATGATGTGAAAAACCTCGGATTTTGTAAGACCAAATCAAGCAAACTATATAACCAATATAACCCTTCTATGGTGTTTTAGGGTTTTAGGCGCTACTTGCATTCCTTGTGTGATGTGAAGAACTCCCTCTGTTGAGCTGGATTCTCTTGCGGTTAGCTGGTGGTCGGCTCTTTGTTCTGTGAAGCTTAGAGTGGGGTAGAGTCTGTCGTTTCAAGTCTGACGCTGCAAAAGGACTAGTCGTGTTGACTTCTGGTTTCGCGGCGCACTAAACTTAACTAGACTCTCAATAGAAAAGAAAGAAAAAGAAAAGTAATGGAGAAGGGAACGTTAATGCTGTGATCCCATTTTGTCCACACCTGCTCCCTGGACCTGAAGTCCTATAGCTATAACGGAACAACTCTCTCTCCCGGGGTCTCTCCTTTTGCTCTGTGCTTGTTCTTCTTCTCTTTCTGGTTCTGGGTAGGAGAGGTTGGTGAATTATTTGTTGAATAAAGCAAAATAAGTATGTGTCTGATCGGTCTACACTGTTACATGCAGATCGTCCACATCATATTTTTTGCGTTCACATAATCTTAAACAAAAATAATAAAATTTGATTAAAAAAAATATTTGTTCACCTAAAACGCTGCAGAAACTGTGCTTATTTCTGTTGTTGTCAATAAAAGCTCCACATTTTTAAAACTGAGCATGCATTTTATTATTACAGCTGAGTGCTCTGCAATTTTTTAAATGCTTTGACAGTCAAAGCACTCACAGCTCATTGTATTTAGTGCAATGCTTCTGCAGTTTGAAAAAAAAAAAAACTGGACAAGTGCCCAAAAGATAGTAATTCCATCAGTGGGGCAGTAGGTACACTTTTGTCTTAAGGTATAAAACGGTCCAAAAATGAAGATATATTGCAGACAGTAGAAAAGTTAGCTATTGACACCCATAGTAGGGAAAACAAATACTATGGAAGTCAGTGGTTACTGTTTTCCAACATTCCAACATATGAAACCAAAGCTAAATTTGAAGTGAAAATGAGTGTATGATGATAGACATTTCATTTTTGGGTGAACTAACCCTTTTATGGTATCAAAAATGTTTCTCATATGGCTGAGTGACAGCTTTTGTACCTTTAATTCTGAGAATGTAGCAATACATTTTGTGTGATGAAACATTCAGAAATACTTTTGTTGTTTACACTGCAGTAGTTTACTTTTCAAGGGCGATCCATCGCATAATAATAAATGGCAATACTTTAATTATGTTTCCCCACAGATTATTCTTTCTCTTTAGATTTCCTAATCTTTTAAGTTAAAATAAATGGAATAATCTTATTTGAGCAAAACAATTAACAACTCACATTTGAAATAAACTTCAGAAGACATCAAAATACTACAAAGGGCTCAAACAAATTAAATAATGATGCATAGTTGGGTTGCAGACATCAGTGAGCTTAATGCCTGGAGATAAGCAGACTTTTTTCATTCAGTTGCTCAACTCTCTGTACCCTTTGAAATTAGATTTTGTATTTACTTAGTTATAGAAAAACTTGTTTAATTCTGTAAGATGTTCTTTAAATGATAAATCATATTAGTAGGACTGTGTTTCACTTTAATAAAGAATGTTAGTTTCATTTTTCCTTTGCAGTTATCTTTGATATTTTATCTTTGATATTTTCACTGTGTAGGATTCTTGTTCAGATATATGATTTTTCTGAGACTAGGAAGTCCTCTATGTATGTTCTTTAAATCAGTTTGGTTTGAACAACCAGAATGCAGAAAGCTTTTAATAGCAAGCTCTTTGTATAACTTTGAGAATGGAAAAGAAATTCTCCTACGGTAAGAGGCTGTAAAATGTGTTTTTCCATCTATGAACAATTATTTATATGAGTATGTGCTGGCAGGAAACATGCTAACTAAACAATATAGTAAAGATTATTATATTTGCAGGCCTATATAGATCTTGACAACAGAGCTGAGAAAAACAAAGTCTCTTTACAACTGACAGCTAAAACTAGTGAAACAATCTGTACTCGGGGGAGAGACGAGATGCTGAGTCACTTGAATGTTTGGGACACTTACATTTTTGTTGCCATGCAAGAATAATTGTATGGTCTAAAAAATTCACCCAAGGAGACTGAAGAACTCGTGGGTTTTTCCAGGTAGCCCCCATGATAGTGCAGTCCAGTCATGGTCAAAAATAAACATAGTGTCATCCGGCTCAAATAATTTAGCGTTAGCATTAACTTTTCAAAGGCTTCTTCTAGGAAGATGTGTTTTTACATACTCTGTGGTGCATTAAAGGCTCAGAAATATTCTATGAAAATACAATTTTCACTGGAACGTTCTAACCCTCCATTTCTCCTCTTTCCCCACTCCACACTAAAACATTTCCTGGAAAGATCCATTATTACCATTACGGAAAAGTACTGAGCCAGCACAGTCTTCAGCAGAGTGCACAGTGGTATTACTATTTTGACACTTAAATTGTTTTTAAAAATGCTTCAAAAATGTTTACACCATGATACATGTCTACACTAGGCCAGTGTTGGAGGCTTAGGTGAGGGGTGGGTTTAGTTTCTGACCACTAAAATGACAGGTCAAAGGACAGATGTCCCTGTTTATTCAAATTTACAGTGTCAATTTCATGGCATGGTATTCACTATCTATCTATGTATCTGTCTGTCTGTCTGTCTGTCTGTGTGTCTGTCTGTCTGTCTGTCTGTCTAACTAGCTATCTACTGTAGCTATCTATCGTATTCTGAGTATTTCAGAAACTGCTGATCTACTGGGATTTTCATGCACAACCATCTCTAGAGTTTACAGAGAATGGTCCGAAAAATAAAAAATGTCCAGTGAGTGGCAGTTATGTGCATGCAAATGACTTGTTGATGATGCCAGAGGTCAGAGAAGAATGGCCAGAAGCAGCAAAAGACCACACCGGGTGTCTCTCCAGTCAGCTAAGAACAGGGAACTGAGGCTACAATTTCCTTGGCACACTTTGGGCCAATTAGCTTCAATTGAGCATCGTGTCAACACCACAGCCTACCTGAGTATTGTTGCTGACCATGTCCATGCCTTTCTGACCACAGTGTACCCATCTTATGATGGCTACTTCCAGCAGGATAACTGTCATAAAGCGCAAATCATCTCAGACTGGTTTCTTTAACATGACAGTGACTTCACTGTACTCAAATGGCCTCCACAGTCACCAGAACTCAATCCAATAGAGCACCTTTGGGATGTGAAACGGGATATTTGCATAATAGATGTAAAGCTAGTAACTGTGTGATGCTATCATGTCAATATGGACCAAAATCTCTGTGGAATATTTTTAGTACCTTGCTGAATTTTTACCACAAAGGATTAAGGCCATTCTGAAGGCAAAAGTATCTATATCTGTATAAAAATTAGATCAATATGACAATGTCTTTATGCAAAATCTTCCAAAACACTTGAAAATTGTTTTGCCCTTTCATGCATTTTTATTACATCTGTCATGCAAATATAATTGTATTTACCAAGCAGCCTGTAGGTTAAAGAGAGGTTTAGCAGTCACCCTGCTCTGCATGTGCATATAGCACACTTGTAAAGTTATAAAAAGCATATCTAATTTTAACTGGGGCAATAAACTAAATTCTTTGGCCGACATCAGAACCTTTGGGCACACAGACTTCTGAATCAAACTGCCCACAGTCTGTGCTACAAGAAATTAAGCCCTCTTGTTTTTCTGATGGTTTTCAGCACATTCATAGGTTATCCAGCTGCACCTGCCATTTATCAGCTCTGACAGTGAAATAAAGGAGAAATACATAGCAGGACACAATCTCATAAGGACATGATAACTGCTTTTATACTTTGTGCCTTGTTTAAATTAGTCTGGCTGATAACTCTACATAAAGTGCAAGTCATTACTCATCCTCACATTGTTCAAAAACCAGCAACTAAGGTGGCTGTGTCACTCTCATTGAGTATAAACTTGTCGAGCTACATTGCAAATGTGGAAAAAGAATGTTTAATATGTGTATGAATCTACTCTAGATGTACTGTGTTTGCCAAATTGTCATTGTGTGCCCTTGAAGTGTCCTGATACTGAGATTTCTGACATATTTTAGCTATGTGCAAATTAATTATAAAATACGCACAAAATATTTGTACAGATTTAGAAATGCTGCTCTTTGTTGGTTGATGAACATTGATCATTATAAGAAATGTGTATTCAACCAGAATTTTAGGTTAATTTCCCAAGGATCTTGAGTACTTTCATTCATTTACCTTTGGCTTGGCCCTTTATTTAAACCACCAACTATTCTGGAATATGTTTAACACAGCGGATGCCCTTCCAGCCACAACCCAATACTGGCAAACACCTGGATTACAGTATATAACCCTTTTATAAATTTTCTGTCATATGTTGTAAAATCTGTCTAGCCATTAAGATTTTAACATTATTACTTCTTTTCAAAAACAGGGGCCCTCATGAAGGTTACTTCTGTACTTCAAAGACACCGCCAGTCTGTCAGCAATCAGACTAGAGCTGAGGTAGAGGTAGGTAGAGTCTGCAAGTGTGAGAATTTGAAGAAAATTGGGCACTGTGAGCTTGTTAAGAGAGGGCCTGTTCAAATAAAACACAATTTCCCAGTTTTTAAAAATCACAGCATATTTTTAAAGTCCATGTAAAATCAAATTGACATTGTTTATTTTGCTGGTATCATTTGGTAATATTCAAAGTCTGACCATTTGCTTCAAGTGAATGATGCATAAAATGAAAGCCCAGCCCCCTACTTAATATTCCATTTCAGTTGGAAGTTCCACAGTAATGAAAGACTCTGCAACTTTTGATTCATGCATACTTTAAAATACACTCACAGGTCACTTTATTATGTACATCTGTCCAACTGCTCGTTAACGCAAATGTCTATTCAGCCAATCATATGGCAGCAACTCAACGCATTTAGGCATGTAGACATTGTCAAGACGATTTGCTGCAGTTCAAACCGAGCATCAGAATGGGAAATAAAGGTGATTTAAGTGACTTTAAACGTGGCATGGTTGTTGATGCCAGATGGGCTGGTGAGAGTATTTCAGAAAAAGCTGATCTACTGGAATTTTCACGCACAATCATCTCTAGAGTTTGCAGTGAATGGTCTGAAAAAGAGAAAATATCCAGTGAATGGCAGTTCTGTGGGCACAAATGCCTTGTTGATCTCTGAGGAATTTTCCAGTGTCTTGTTGAATTTGTGCTACAAAGGATTAAGGCAGTTCTGAAGGCAAAAGTGTCTGCAACCCGATACTATTAAGGTGTACCTAATAAAGTGGCCGGTGAGTTTAAATCCAAATATTAAAGTAATTTTATTTGCAATGATATTTCACAATATTACTGCTATTACTGTAATTTTGCTGTCTTGGTGAGCATAACAGACTTCTTTTTAAAACATAAATAAGCTTCCAGGGGAGAACCTCACGAGGGAATAATATAATTTTCTCATAAATATATTCCACACATTTCCATTGAACAATGAGGATGTATACTACTTGAGCTGACAGATATAGATATATTTGTAGCAAAATGTATCCACTGCATCTCACATTTTCCCCCAAAGACCCAATTATATCCGTCCAAGAAGAATGATATTATAGGCAGTTTTTCACCCTCTGCTCTTCTCTCACAGTGTATTCATCCATCAGTCAGTCACAGCTTAATCGTGTGCCATATACATTACCTTACGTTACATTTGATACCATCAGTGATTTTAACTTAAGACGGTCAATGTCTGTCCCAGAATGTTCCAGATTATTAATGTCCAACAAGAGCTCTGAAATGCCTTTGGGCCACTGGACGTTAGAGCAGAAACAGGTCATATTATTTTAGACGGATTGTAAATGGCTCCAGGCTAGTTTTTATCCACAAATTACACATGAGTGAGTGATGAAAAAAATAGCTCTCGTTGCAAGCAGAGAGATTTTCAAATGTCAGTCTTTTGTGTTGTTGTCAAGAAAGAGTCACTGCCATCCTACAATTCTGTCAACCCTTAGAGTAAGATTAACTTCTCACATCTCCACTGAGTACTTTTGCCAAAACAGAGAAAGTGCTAAGGTTATGTTTATTCATAACCACACAAATAAAAGCTCCTGATGTTTCAGATTTCTAAATATGCACGTTAATTTTCCCACAAGCAGTTTAGACACACAGTCTCAAGGCCACTTTAAGCAAATATTGAGAGCAGTCTTGAAAATTCAAGGTGTTAAGTGAGATGTCATTATCGCAAGCACACTGTTTCAGATGGTAAACTGTTAACTTCCTATACAATCTAAAGTAACTTATCGGCAGCAGTCTGTCAGTAACTTACTGTGTATCAATTACTGCATCATTTATCTTGCTCTATGTGTGTTAACAGTATTGTATTTACTGTAAAATATACAGTAATATTCACAATGCATATTTAAAATACAGTAACATACTGTATAGCTGTCCGGCAGTAAAATTAAGTTCATATTACAGTTAAATACTGTGTAATTTGCAAAAATAAAAAATAAAAAATAATTAATGCTGTAGTCTGGATGTCAGACTGAGCTCTTTCAGAAGATGACATCCAGATATCTGATACATAGAAATGAATGAAAATTGCAAATATGGAGATATATAAAATATGTCATATACTGTATGCAAAAATGGTTGCATGTCATCCATGTCATCCATGTTCATAACTGTTCATGTGTGGCCATATATGAACACATATGTAAAATTATAGCTAATGTGTAATGTATTGTAATGCATATATATAGCGCATTAATCGTGCGTGGCCATTAATCGTGCATGGCACCCAAAGTGCTTCACAATCAACGTGGGGGGGGGCTGTCCACACCACTTTCAGTGTGCAGGATACTTGGATGATGCGAATGCTGCCACAGGACAACGCCGCCAGTGCACTCTCCACACTCCAGCTATAGGGCAGTGATAGAGCCAATTTAGTGGATGGGGATGATTTGGAGGCCATGATGTGTAAGGACTGATGGAGGGAATTTACTTCTCTTTATGAGAAGGGCCATGGGACTTTAAATGACCACAGAGAGCCAGGACCTCGGTATAACATCTCATCTGAAAGACAGCATTCAACTGACAGTATAGCGTCACCTTCACTTTAACTGGGATATTAATACTCCACGCCACTTCCAACAGCAACCTAGTTTTCCTATGTGGTCTCTCATCCAGGTACTGACCAGGCTGAGCCTTGCTTAGCTTCAGTGAGTATCCGGCCTTGGGCTAAAGGGTGATATGGCTGAGGCAACATCAACATATATTAAAAAGTACACATAAATTTAAAGGATACACTACCTGACAAAAGTCTTGTCGCCTATCTAAGTTTTAGAAATAACAAATAATAACCTGACTTCTAGCTCATCATTTGGTATCAGAAATGACGTATATAAAAGGCAAAGGTCTCTTGATTACGCTTCTTTTACAAAATAAAATATGATCATGCCTTTTTTTAATTATTGATTATTATTAGTTATTGAATTGTAATTATTTAATTAGGACAGTAAGGTCTGACTTTGCTTAGTCAAACTTCATGTTGCTTAACAGAAATAATGTACAGTATAGAACATAAATTTGTGGTGCAGTGGAAAAAGAATGAATATTGTGTATGACTCCCATGAGCTTGGACAACTGCATTCATTCATCTCTGCAATGACTCAAATAACTTTGTAGTCATCTTTTCAAAAGTCATCTAGAATGGCAAAGAAAGCGTTCTTGCAGGACTCGCTGAGTTCATCAAGATTTTTTGGATCAATCTTCAGACATGCTCAATAATGTTAATGTCTGGTGACTGGGCTGGCTAATCCTGAAGCACCTTGAACTCACTTGCTTTCAGGAACTTTGATGTGGAGGCTAGTATGACAAAGAGTGCTATCTTGAAAAATTTGCCCTCTCCTGTGCTTTGTAATGTATTGAGCAGCTCAAATGTCTTGATATAGGCTGCTGATGTTGCCATCCACTCTGCAGATCTCTCGAACGCCCCATACTCAATGTACCCCAAACCATGATTTTTCCTTCACCAAACTTTTCCTTCACCAAACATATGGGTTCCAGTAGATCTGCTGCAGAATTTGTGATGATTGGGATGCAGATTAACAGATGATTCATCGGAAAAATCTACCTTCTGCAACTTTTCAAAATGATCAACTAGAAGTCAAGTTATTATTGATTGCTCTTCCAACTGGGATTGTTGACAAGCCTTTTGTCAGGTAGTGTATGTACATACTTGTAATTCCAATTATTGAAACAGATATATACTATATGTAGCAGCCATTTTGTGATATTTCCAAATATGTTGCATATCATTTGCATATATTGCCTTATATCAAATTTCTAGGGCCAAAGAGCTTGAATGGATCCCAAATCACAACCCAATAATGGAACTGTTTCAGGGTGTTAATATCCACTGAGTCCCCTAGCAAGCACAGAAGATGAACCTTCATATATAATGAATTAACACTTGTGAGGCATACATATGGAGATGACTTTTATATATATTCCTTGCCTTTTTACTGGGTCAGCAAATCCAGTATTAGGCTGTTCTCCCAGCAGGAGACTTTTTTGAGGGCTTCTAGCCGGCAATAAGAAGTGATGACCTGGATGCCCACTGCTGCTAGACGAAGTGCCACGCTTAATTAGTTGCCATGCTGTACCACTTTGGGCACAGGAATTGAAGGTAATGTGTGTGCGTGCATGTGTGTGTGTCTCAAAATACTTGCACTGCAGTAGTGGTTTTCCTCGCCTGGGGTGAAAATGATACAGTAATTCCTGAACACACAGTATGAACATGTGAAGTTCAAATAGAGTACCACTGAGACACAAATTATTCGACCACAAACCACAGCTGAACCAATATTTACCTTGTTTTTTTTTTTTTCATTCTGCATTAGAACTTGATGTAGATGCACTGTAAGCTTCTGACACTCGAGGGTAAATTGAAATTGTAGTGTTAATTATACATGTAGCTTGTACTTAAAAGAAGAGCATGTTTCCTTAAAAGAAAACAGAACAGAAGTTGTGATGACTCAACTAAGATTGTCGTCCAATGCTCTATATAAAAGACTTACAGAATTCCATCGTAATCATTTTGTGCTAACCTGATTTGTTGGGTAATTTGAAATATATATACTCACTTAAAATAGATGGGTTAATAATAACCCAACAGATAACCCATAGATGGGTTATTTTGGCACCGACCTTCTGTTGGGTTATTTTAACCCAATCCATTGGGTTATTAAGGTTAACCCAACTATTTGGGTTACAAAAATAACTAATTTGTTGGGTTATTTTGACAAGTGGCTTAACCACTATATAATAATAATAATAATAAATTATTATTATTTTATTATTATAATAGTAGTTGTCATCTTTATATGTAAATACAAAAACACAGCTTTTAATACATTGGCAATACTTTATTTAAATCCATGAATTTAGTGCCACTCCTCCCACAATAACAACCGCCTGAGAGCAGTTTAGATCATCCCCAAGCAGCAGGACAAAAGGGTTTTGTCTCTGTTGCTCCTCCTCTAAATACTGAATGAAATACAAGTATACACACATGAATTAGATAATGTCCAAATTTTATTGTCATAAATATTGCACCTAGAGGTTGCAAATCAACAAATTCTTGTTCTGCCTCCTGGTATGAGGGTCGCACAATCTGTATAGCAGCGGAGAAAGGATAGCTGGCAGAGTTGTTAAAGCACCATCTCCAAAGCGGGATCTCCAAGGCTGTCTTTATGTAAAACAGAAAAAAACACAATAATTAAACTCAAAACAAGCCTCTTATATCAAAGGTGAAATGCTACAAATTGGGATTAAAACACAGCTGTTATACAGGATATTCTCACCAGATGAAATGTTTGCTTGAACTGGTAGATCCAAGGTTCTCTTCTCTTTTTTACAATATGAGAGAATCCGCAGTGATGCACCTACCCAAAACTTTATCTTTGGTGTGTGGGTATAAAATACCCGTCCTCAGCAATCTAAAAATAAATAAACAAAAACAGCACTTAAATCCATGCCACACAAACAGCACACTGCATTTATTAAAAGGGATATTTTACACAAAAATGGAAATTCTGTCATCATTAATTCACCCTCCCTTTGTTCTAAATCTCTCCTCAGGTGAACAAAAAACATGATATTTTGAACAATATAGGTAACTAAACCATTCTTGGTCCACAGTGGGAAACACCCATACACTCATTCACACTCGTACACTACAGTCAATTTAGTTTATTAAAATTTACCTATACTGAATGTGTTTGGACTGTGGGGGACATGCAAACTCCACACAGCAATGCCAACTGACCCAGCTCCAGGACATGATGGATTCGCCTCTGCTGCTCCTACTCCTCCATTTACCAAATTATGTTTGCTTCAACCTTAAAAAGAAATTGTAAATTGTATGCAGGACCAAACAACAACAAAAATCGTGTACTTACCCAGTTTAGCAATGGAGAACTGATAACTTGAAGGCTGCAAGTGGTCATCTCCAGGGGTCTCTTAAACAGACAGAGAGAGAAAAAAAAACTATGAAAATGTGCACTTTTAGCTGCCGGATTAGTCTTAAGGTGCTCAAGAGTTCTTAAGGTGCATCACATTTGCAAATTTGGTGGGCAAATAAGGTCCATTTTACATGGTCAATTGTGCACTGATGTTCATCAGTGTGCTTAATTCACATGCCCAGAAACTTGCAAAAGAGAGAAACTCCTGATTACAGATTTCTACTGGAGTAACTGAAACCTGTCAGTAAACTGTCATAATGCAATGATTAATATAAATAGTTTAATGTCTGTAATATCTTAATTTATTTGGTCAACTGTTCCAGGAGTTCTGAAATTTCTGAACTGTGCTTAGACTCTATCAGTCATCTGTACTTACCTGTGGCCTCATGCCTGATACAAAGTCTAATACCATATTCACACTCAAATAAGGCACAGAAGCAATTCTGAAAGAGGCACTTGTGTCTTTACACACTACCAGAGATGTATAAATGCATTTACAGAAGAATTACAAATGTATAATTTGATTTTAAGAAATATGGTGACGTAAAGACACCTTTACAATATACGATATTGCTTAAGTGTGTGTATCGGTGCATTTTTACATCATGTTAATATTACAAAATACAGAGCTGTTATTTTCTCACCTTTCTCAACAAGATTATCATGGAGGTCCAAAGCTCGCTCAGTCCAGTGCAACCTACAGTGAGCAAACAAAAAGAAAAGATTAAACCCCAAATTAACGTGAGCTGACAGACAACAATTGTTAGTTCAGTGGTCACAGCATCACTAAAATCTCACCTGAATTGAAAACGGTGCAAGGACAATGCATGTTTAAGGGCTTGTATTATTATTATACAAAGCTAACAGATGTTACAATTATAT
>CAIGQQ010000001.1:14861433-14879869 GCA_903798035.1 Danio albolineatus
ACAGGTGTCAACAGAAGAGGAAATTAATGGAGAAACAACAGGCTGAAGTATGGTGTTAATAGTAGAGAACAGTATTTTGGAATTATGACAATTCTTTGAAATTATGTCAGATAAATAATACGATCTGGCTGCTTTGACTGCCCTTTGAAATTTTGTCAAGCAATCTCTCAATGATTCATATGAAACCTGTAGTTTATCTTTAAGCCATTTACGTTCAGCTCTTCTACACTCCTGCCTAAGAGCCTTAAAGAGCCCATTTTATACATTAAAAATGGTCATACAGTATATTGGTTTTGGGGGTCTCCAACAGCAGGCTGATATGCATGCATGGTCAAAAAACACTTTCATTGTCTTATAATCTGCATTTATTTTTACCTCATTATCCCAGCGACTCTTTATGAATCGTTCAGTGATTCATTTGTTCCAAAACCCCTCCTTAGCGCGATGCTAAACTGCGCTGATTGGACCGATGGCCCAGTCTGTTGCGATTGGTCAACAGCGCTCAGCGTGAGAGAAAGCCCACCACGGCTTATCAGTATTGAAGTAGTCATAGCGTGTGCGTGAACATATCTGCCAACACTCGTTTTTTCCCGGAGTTGCCCGTATTTCAGACACCTCACCCCCGAAACTAACCCCCGATCTCCCAGTATATTTCCAGCTCTATTCCTAACCATAAGTAAAAACAGAGACACACATTCTGTATTAGTGCATACAGCGGCAAAAGCTGAACCATTATAAACAGCATGGCCGCACGTGTGTAGCAGAGCTGATGGTGGCCATCGCAACGACAGACAGCAGAGGAACACGCCCAAAAGCATTTTAATCCGTAAACAAAGCAGCATGCGTCGCGTTTACAACGTGCTTTTAGACGCGATATGAGAATACAAGTAAACCAGATACACTACAAGCGGTTACAAGTTACAAAACACAGTTAAATGCATAATTTACAAGATAGAGAAAACAATGAGGCAACCGTTTTAATCGCACTTACTCACACTTGTTGGATAGCAGGCCAGGGAAATGTCCCGGTGCTCCGAATCCTCCATTGTAAGCACTCCTCAGAGGGAACACAGCACATGGCTGGGTTTAATGCTGAGGTATTTCTGCAGAAATAAACCTCAACTACTGACGCTTCAAAATCTCATCTCTGGGTTATCTGCACACTTCCTATAATATCCAGCTGAACACAGTGCTCTTCTCTGTGTTGCCAGATGTAGCTTTCTGACTCCAGTCCAAACCCATTCCAAAAGGTTTTTACCTGCACAATCAAACTCAACACTGTCCGATCTGGCAACAGCTCACCACTGTTTTTTGTGGGAGGGGTTGGGGGTTTCGAATCTCCCGGGGCTGCGCACGCACAGATGGGCGGGGCTTATGTTTCGTGTTCATGCCGAAACGGCTAAAGACTCGTAAGCACGGCGACTCGTTTAAGGAACTATGAGTCGACTCTTTTATTGATGAATCAAGAGTTTTAAACACTGTGCACTTTCAGATTCAAGCCTTAGCTGGACATTTCACTTCACTTAGAGCTGTGTTACACACTACATCCAAGCTCATTTTCAAAATCCCATAGTAGGGGCTCTTTAATATTGCTATTCACCCAGGGCTGGTGCTTAACTTTCTTTTTCTTAGTTTTCAATGGAGCTACAGAATTCAGAATATTAGAGCATATAGAGTTAAACTGGATAACTAACTCCTTTAGGCCCCATATCAGAAGACGGAAGCTCTATAAGTTATTTTGATGGACCAGTATCAAAAGCAGATGAAAAATTACTAGCAGTGGAGGCGGAGAGCACACGAGTTTTAACAGTGACAGAACTATCATCAGCTTGATAATTAAAAGTAAAATAAAAATTAAATAAAACAGTCTTGTGGTCAGAAAAAAACATTGTCAGCAATTTGCAAATTACCGACAGAGAAACCAGAAGTTAGCACTGTAAGATTTAATGAAGATGACAACACACTCACTCACAGCATCATCAAACCATCAACCTTCACAGCAAAAATTTTGGAAAGAAAAAGTCGTTTCATGTGTCCCAATTGAACATAAAACACTTAAGTTGCTCCGAAAAACATAAGAATTGTGTTTGTTTCAATTGTGTTTGTGTTTGTGTTTGTTAAATTATTCGTTCATTCGTTCATTAATTCAATCAATCAATCAATCATTCATTCATTCATTCATTCATTCATTCATTCAGTCATTTATTCATTCAATCAAGCAATCATTCATTCATTCATTCAATCGATCATTCATTCATTCAATCATTCATTCATTCAATTATTAATTCATTCATTAATTCATTAAATCATTCATTCATTCAATGAATCATTTATTCATTCATTCAATCATTCATTCATTCAATCAATCATTCATTCATTCATTTAATCGATCATTTATTCATTCATTCATTCATTCATTCATTCATTCATTCATTCAATCATTCATTCATTAATTAGTTCATTCATTCATTCTTTTTCGTTTTCACTGTTTATTTCTAGTCTGACAATAAGCAAATGCAAGTATTTTCCTCTGACAAAATAAGAATTGATTCCTTAATGGACCCAGGAATCATTACACTGACTTGCAATCAGAGACCGCATCATTACAGCCCTTATGGTTTCCATCTTTACATCAGTATCTGCTGTGTTTCCTCTGATCTCAAACTGGAAATCTGCTATAAAAAGCTGCTTCTCCTGGGGCTGGCTTTTTTACCGCAGCAGCAGCAACAGCAACAGCCGCTGGGTTTCTCTGGTGGCCACTGGTGCAGAGCGGACTGCACCTGCCCTCCACACAGCTCGCATCTGCTCCCAGCCTCCAAACCCAAGCTCTGACTGCCAGACGAATGCATACAAGAGGAGCACGATGTGCCCAAAGCACTCTAACCTTCCCTTTTTCCACCCTTCAGCCGAAGATTGAGACTGAAGGAGAACAGACACATGTCACAAGGTCTGGGTGTGCATGTCCTGACTGTTTCTTTTTGCCAGAAGCTTTGTTGGAGAAAAAGCACAGTGTTCCTCTTAAGAAAAGGAATGGAAAAGCCCTGCAGGATGATGTTCTCTTTCTCTTTCCATTTCTGTGTCAGTCACACTTTCTCTTTCAACCACAATCCTCCTATATGACCTCTTCTCTTTTTTTTGAACACTCACTCTGAGCGAGGGGCCAAATGAATGGACCCGCTACATTGTAAAAGTCAGATAGGAAACAATTCGTCTTTTCATAAGTGGATGCTCTTAAAAGATGACCCTGAATCATCTTTGTCTGGAGGTCATAACTTCAAAACACATTATGGTCTTCTTTTGATGTTAAACATTTTCTCTAGTCTTGGCTTTGTGATAACAAAGGGTCACTGGAAAAATATGCCTCCTTTTTATTTTACTGCTAATACTGAATATAATATAATATAATATAATATAATATAATATAATATAATATAATATAATATAATATAATATAATATAATTCACTACTGAAAATGAAAAAAAATGTTGATGAATGGGTCGGGACAGAAAACCTTGGGAGCAGAGTGAGGCTGGTGGTATGAGTTTTAATGAACATCACCTGAGCATCACATCAGTCTCAAGTCCCACAAAAGACCTTTGGAATGATAAAAAGAGACGTGACAGCAGTAAAGGATGAGAGATGATTAGGCCTTGGACACTTAATGGTGCTATTCTGTGTATGAGGCTGCCACTTTTCTTATCTTTTTGTTTGTTTATTTTATCATGAGTTTAAGTGTGAGCTTACCCTTTAAAAAATTAAATAAAATTGTTAATTACTCACGGTCATGTCGTCACAAACCCTTGAAGACTTTGTTTGTCTTTGGAACCAAATTAAGATATGTTTAGGTGAAATCCGAGAGCTCCCTTCATCCTCCATATACAGCAAGGTTCTCAACTCAGTTGTTCAAAGTTCTGAAAGGTACCAAAAACATCCTTAAAGCAGTTCATGCGTATTCAGTGATACTCCTGAAATATTTTCAAACAAAAAAACAGTTTTTTCTCCTCCCAGCAGGCACACAACGCCATAAAACTCTAAAATTACACCAGCCTGTTTAAAATCCTGTGCTGACCAACTGGCCCCTATCTTCACCCTGATCTTCAACAGATCACTGGAGCTGTGTGAAGTGCTGGCCCACCTGAAGGACATCACTGAACCCTCACTGGACTCTCTTCAGTTTGCCTACAGAGCAAACAGGCCTGTGGATGGTGCAGTCAATATGGGACTGCATTATGTTCTGCAACACCTACAGGGACCTATGTGAGGATCTTGTTTGTTGACTTCAGCTCAGCTTTTAACACCATCATTCCAAAACTTCTCCTGCCCAAATTAACTCAGCTCTCCGTGCCCGCCTCTGTCTGTCAGTGGATCAACAGCTTCCTAACACAGGCAGCAGCTGGTCAAGCTGGGTAAATCCTCACCCAGGACCCGCACAATCAGCACTGCCACCCCGCAAGGGTGTGTCCTCTCCCCTCTGCTCTTCTCTCTGTACACGAATGACTGCACCTCAAAGGACTCCTCTGTCAAGCTCCTAAAATTTGCAGACGACACCACCCTTATCGCCCTCATTCAGGACGGTGACGAGTTTGCTTACAGACAAGAGGTTAAGGAGCTGGCTATCTGGTGCAGTCACAACGTCCTGGAGCTCAACACGCTCAAAACAGTGGAGATGATAGTGGACTTCAGGAGAAACCCCCTGCTCTCCCCCCGCTGAGCATCATGGACAGCACTGTGGCTGGGAATCAAAAGAGTAGGCATTAAAGCTTAAGTAAAAATTATTTTATTAATTACTCACCCTCAGTTCGTTGTTTCATTCCCTTGAGGCTTTCATTGATCTTCAAAACACAAAAAAGATTTTTTTGTTGATCAGTCTCAAGATGTTCAAAGTCCAAAAAAAAAAAAAAAACCTTGTCAAAACGACTTCAATCATACGAATCTCCAAAAATAGTTTTGTGTGCCAAAAAAAGCACTTTGAACTTTGTTCACCAATGTTTTCTCTTCCTCGTCTGGTCATCAGGATGTGCGTTTACTGCAGGTAACATGACATATTGCTGTTAGAGTCAGCTGCACAACACACAACTATTGTAATGCCTGAGCAGTGGCTGACAAGTGCAAATGCAGGTTTCCACACCATTCATTCATGTTGTCTCAACACTAATCAATTAAGTTAACTTAGTAAATTTAAGTAGATTGAACATAAAACAACTGAGTTGTCCCACAAAAATCTCAAGAATTTTGTTGTTTCTGCTCATTTTAAATAAGTAGTTTGAACAAGCAGCAAAAATTGTTTTGAGTGTAGGTTTTTCTGGACTTTATATGTCTATGAAGGATGAAGGAGCTCTCAGGTTTAATCTAAAATATCTTAATTTGTGTTCTGAAAATGAAAGAAGGTTTCAGGGGGTTTGAACGAGATGACAATGAGTAATTAATAACAGAATGATAATTTCAGGGTGATTTAACCCTTCAAGTGTTCACTAATTTTTGTCTCCTTCTTCCCTGAATTTTGAACTTAGCAACCCAGGTTCATTCTGATTACATACCCCTATATACATTTCTGGAGAGAGCAAAATATGTCCCAGGAGCTACGTTTTTTCTTTTCTTTTCCTTTTTTTTCTTTTTTTGCAGTTTTTGTGAATCTATCAGAGGTCGCTGTGTACACTTTTTCAGATCTCAAATTCATGCCTGCTCCTCTTGCGTAAATCCACCAGAGGCCACTGTCAACTGACTGACTTACTAACCAACTGACCAATCGTATATAGGGCTATGTTTTCAGAATGAGCCTGTTGGAACGTTTTATATTAGTGCAAATGGACTTGCTGCCATATAATATAGTATAAGGGCTAGAGCCCAATACCTGATACCATCCACCATGATGGAAGGCTCATGCAGAGCTAGGGAACAGGGAGTTTTGTTTCGGTTTCACCTGCCTGTAAGTTTTTGTTTAACGCAGATAGCTTAATTAGCTAGTTCATTTTAGTTTGATTAGGGTTGGACTCTGCAAGATTGCAACTTTCCAGGATGAAATTTGACTAGCCCTGGCATAAGGGGAGAACGAGTAGTTGCCATTTGTTAGAGTGGATTGTTGGATAAGGACACAAATTAGACAAAAGCATCCAAAAGAAAAAAGCTGTTGACAAAACTTATAAAACGAGCTGCTACCGTTGATTTTACCCATTGATCCTTGGTTGATTAGAATGCAGAACCAACTTCCGTTGCCTCTATCGCTAAATCATTTTAAGCTCTTCTTTGAAATATTATAAAACAGTAGAATAAGCACTTTCTTTTTCAGTAAAGTAGCTTGAAGTGCATGTCCACACCCCTGCCCCATGCTTCAGTGCCTTTTCTCTGGTGCTTCAGAGCAAAGCCTGCTAAAGCAAAGAAAGAAGAAAGAAAAACTACTGACAGATGCTGCAGATAATCCGCACTCAGACGCACATAAACACAGTTCAAAAAATTTAAGCCATCAAAGAGTGAAACACTCTTTCACTCAGGCAGAGTTTGCTGCGAGAGGCGCTTTTTCTCCATTCTATAGAACTCGCTTGTGGCTTCTAAAGAGCATAATATTTAATTTGCAGCTGCCTTTAGACAGTGTGTATAGAAGAGAGAGAGTGAGAGCCTATGAGGGCAAGAAGACATCAGGGGGTTTACTCAGCATGTGCACACATAGACAGGACTATAAGAGCATCTCTGATGTGGCATATCAGGCCTCTCAGGAAAAAAAAAAACTAACTCTTGTAGGGTTTTGACTGGGTTTCCTGCATGCACAGTCCTTTATTGTGGACATAGGCTTAGCAAGCTTTTTTTTTTTTTTTTTTTTGTAAATGTACTTTAAAGAGATAAATCCTGAGATTATTTTTGCTTTGTTTTGTTTTTGGTTCTGTTTATTTGTGCCATTTGCATGCTGTGTTTCAGATCATTATTCCACATCCAACATGAAAAACTGAGGCTGAGAATCTGAGAAATGGAAAGAGGAGAGGCTGGAAAAATGGAAAATCTAACTTAATATTCATATTTTTATGAGAAATTGAGAAAGAAGTATACTTCAAGTTTATTTTATGGAGTAAGTGATATTAAAGCATACTTTTAAGTTTTCTAATTATTTTCTATTTAATTTAGTTTTTTATTAATAAATCAAATTGAACTAAAAACCAATAATATGTAAATGCTATGACACATCCAAATTGGACTAAACAAAGTAATCTCACAGCAGTTTATGGCTTTGATTAAGTGGTTAAATTGTATTCACTTGTACTATGTTATATGTAATATGTATATGTAATTTGTAAAAAGTATATGTAATGTAAAAGAATATGTAATTTCGTCTATGATTTTCTCATTCCATAGGGTTAGGTGTGGGGTTTGTGGCTCTTTAAAAAGCTTGCATGTTCATACAAATACAATTATTCATTCATTCATTCTCTTTTCGGCTTAGTCCCTTTATTAATCCGGGGTCGCCACAGCGGAATGAACCGCCAACTTATCCAGCATTTGTTTTACGCAGCGGATGCCGCAACCTATCTCTGGGAAACATCCATACATTCTCCCTTCACATACATACACTACAGACAATTTAGCTTACCCAATTCACCTGTACCGCATATCTTTGGACTGTGGGGGAAACCGGAGCACCCACACGAACACGGGGAGAACATGCAAACTCCACACAGAAATGCCAACTGACCAAGCCTAGGCTCGAACTAGCGACCTTCTTGCTGTGAGGCGACAGCACTACCTACTACACCACCGTGTCGCCCCAAATACAATTATGTTATTGTTTATTTTTTTGTTCACTTCTCTGTCTAAACATACAATGGCTGTATTTTCTTGTGAGATCGAACTGGTCTAAGCAACACAATCTCACGCCAATTCATAACTTTTTTGATTTATAGTGGCTAATGCTAATTTGTATAAATCCGTACGATCTCATGTGTACAATTTAGTAGGATTTGCTTATTCCACAATGAATGCTGGGTTTAGGGATGAGGTTCGGTGTCATGCCTCCTTTTTAAACTCGTGCATTGTCATACGACTGAACTCATATGAATTCGTACAAATTAGCCCCTAAACTGAAAAAAACTTAGACATATTACAAACCATCTCTGTGTGTTGTTACGAGGAAACGTAAATATTTTTTATTGCCTATTATTTTGTTGTTGTTTTGTCTAAAATGATCACCATAAAGATATTTTGCATATTTAGAGGAGACATTTTTTCGTCAACATGGTAAGTGTGAGAAAGGACAGAAAGGTGTTTAACAGCGTCTATACGTGTTTATTTAATTATAATAGTTCATAACTTTTTATGATATAAGCACAAACGTTTATTTTAGTTTGATTCATAATCTTAATTCTTACTGTGTTGATTCACAGTCATTAGAGTGTGTGACATCTAAATGTACAATCATATGTATCTCGTTGCTTTTATGTGTGAAGTATACAGTCACAACCATAGGAAATACTGAAGGAGTGTTATTTTTCAGCTTAGTGTGATATTCTTGCTTTCTCCGTGCGTCGTGCTGGGCCTAACCTGAGGTGTGACTGTTTTTGGAGGTGTCTGGCAGACAACGGGCTCAGACAGTGTCTGGGACTCATGCAGGGCCGACTGCTGGTAGGGAAGCTGCATTCAGTCACCCTACGGCTGAGAGAGACAAACAGCCCAGCACAACATACTCATCACTCACACATCCCATAATCCATCACTGCGCTGTGTTTAAGAGGACGAGAGGACTGTGTTTTAGTCCTCTAATACTTGGGTATGCACACACACACACAGTAAAAAAATGCACTCACAAACACACACACACTTGCTCACAATGCAGAGTCAGCAGCAATAGAAAGCAGTAAGCTGAAAAGATATTCAAACTCCACAGTAATTACTGTGAATATACCTGACTGTGGGCTTTTCAAGTAATCGGGGGTTCATTTCTTCTTTTTGACTTCTATGTTATTTCCGAGAATGATTATTTTCGCTTTTAAGCAGTTTTCTTTTCTTGTGAGCTGACACTTAAACTGAAATCTATAACATTTTTGTATTTTCAAGCTGCGATGGCATCCGGATAGATCGGATTTGCATGTAAAAAAACATTCTGATACATTGGGATTTTTAAAATGCTAATCAGAAACTAATCTGTTTCGTATTATGTTCTACAATAATTAATGTAAATGAGCTGGTGTTCGGTGACTTCAGACGTCGCTTCATTTGTAAATATCAACAGTCTGTTTTCTTTGTCACAACAAACCTGTTGTCTTTGTAACGACGAAGCGACTCTCTCTAGAAAATTACGACTGTTTCAAAACCATTATGACAGGAACATGTAAAAAAGAGACCTTTTAATGATTAAAAACTGCGCCACAGATTGCTCATGTTGAGAGAATCTGCGGGGAGTCGAGAAGATGAAAAACAATTAAAAGTCAGATGAAGATAAATACTGAACGGAACAGTCTGGAAAACCTCACAGGTATTGAAATATTTGTTTAGCGAGATTCATTATAAGAGGAATTTACACTCGTTTTTTTTCAAAGGCAATTTGATCTAGTTTGTAAATTAGGCAATAAATTGGATGAGTGAAGCGCGACGAAGGTCAGACAGATAAAGGAAACTGGCTGGAAACTGAGAAAAGGGTATTGTAATGTAACACGGATGAACCTGAGAGATCACAATATACAAACTACATGAGACACAATTACATTTAAAGAGAAAGTTCACCCAAAAATCAAGCATTGCAAGCCAACTATCGTTGTAAGTTTTGTAAGTTTCCAATGATGATTTGCAAGCAGCATTACAATTCTTTGTGGAACTGCAGCTTTAAACCAATTGTTTAAGAACACTTTACTTATTTTGGAAATTTAACAGTTAAACAGTTGCGTTTTATCATTTTTTAATCCATTCAGCCATCTCGGGAGCACTTTTAGCTTAGCTTAGCTTAGCATAAAGCATTGAATCAGATTAGACCATTAGCATCTCACTCAAAAAAAAAAAATTAAGAGTTTCAGTAACTTTCCTGTTTAAAGCTTGACTATTCTGTAAATGGTTTTATGGCTACAGAGCATGTACACATAACTATAGCATCCTTTTTGTGTCGCTGTACAAAATAATTACTGTTTTGCATTTATCTAAAGAGTATGTTTAGGGTTGGGTTGTAAAATACAATAGTTTGGACACGTGTACAAGATATTAAATAAACTAATTAAAAGCTTTAGTATATTTGTACAGCCCACTCGAAGCTCAAGTCCCACCCATTTACAGATGTCTCCTACTTCCATTTATTTCTAGCTTGTACATTCAATATGTGGAGTTTATTCAATACAATTGCATGGCAATTCGCAACTTTCTGATTTAGTGGCCAATTCATATGAATTTGTATGATCTCGTTCATACAATTTAAAATGGTTTGCTTTTCTCCCAATGATGATTGGTTTAGGGGTGGGATTGGGGGCCACACCTCCTTTTTAAACTCGTACATTTTTATATGACTGAACTCATGCAAATTAGCCACTAAACTGACAAAACATAAAATACTCAGGCTGGTTTATTGTATAGATTTCACAAACTTGCTGTTTTTCGAACAATGATAGAAGTTATCACAGTAAAAGCCTCTGTGGAACAAAAAAAAAGAGATGTTTTAAAAGAATGTCTTTATTGCTCTTTTGCATCCAAGTACGAGTGGGCATTGTAGATTTTGGCTTTCAATAAGGACACAAAAACATCATAAAACTATAATAAAAGTGGTCCATAAGGCTTTTAAAAATTTAAATTAACAATGTTTTAAACTCTTTTAATGCCATATAATTTCAAAAAAGGATTGGAATGTAACCAAATAATTAAACTCACTGACCATTCTTTTTTTATTTTTTATTTTATTTGACAATGCATATTACATAAAAATATAAGCACTAATCTGCATTATCTTACGCATTTAAGTTGATTGAACTTAATCAAGAGCAACACTGACACTATTTTTGTCATGTTTAGTATATAAAGCTGCCATATAAACTGCTATATGAACATGACATGGCGGGAATTCCTATTTCAGATTACAGCAATATATTACACCTCATTTTAAACACATTTAAAACTTTTTTAATCCTAAAACTACACTGTATGTCACAGTCTTAATAGTTAACAGGATTTTCTGCAGTATGCAATAGAGCAACCAGCACATTCTTCAAAACATCTCATTACAGGAATACCTAACTGACAAGATGGAGAGTATAAAAACCTGACACAATTTCCATTTTCGTTCGAATTATCCTTTTAACTATAAATAACATCCACACTTGGGCTCCCAGCGGATTTGTTTACAGTATCAGAAGACCTTTTAGTTTGACAGTATTAGTATTTATAGTCCCATTGATCCTCAGGCTCACAAAGGCTCATGTTTGAAGATTCATAATGTTGAAAGAGCCCTGCAACTTGTGACAAAGGACTCTCAGAATGGATTTATGAGGCCTGACCTGTCTCTAAGGGTCTAGTGATCAGGCAGGACCAGGGTTTGGTCCAGGGCAAGACTGATTTAGTGAGGGAGAAGTAGATGTTGGCCTCAGGCCTCCTGGTCTCTCATGTCCACTGATCCAGGATAACTATGAGGATTTATGTGCACAGCCGTCTGACTAGTGCAGCTCAGTGTAATAATGAGATCACCTTCAGGGGCCGCAGCTCGCTCTCCTCTTTTTACACACATCTCTCTTACTATGTGTTTGGCTTGAGCAGTCTTCCAAATAGAATTTTCTCACAAACTCTTAACAAATTAGCATGTTTATTGCCTAAAGCCAATCCTCTGATATGCATTCATTTTATTCTTTAAGTCGAAGTTTAATGCATTTTTTATTTTATCAATAGGAAACGTCATATTGGCTGACGTTTTTCTTTTTCTTTTTTTTACAATTGAATATGTATAGCTTTTATGAGAGAGAATATAAAAATGCAATTTAATGAATTGTGATTAATTAAATGCATTTAGCTCTTGTATAATGATGTTGCAGACTCCCGTAAGTAGTGACACTTTCTTAAGTATCTTTATCAATTTTCGTTTGTGTACAATAATTGGGGCGCATCGATCTGAGACAGTTAACATAGCTAAGTGTTTTCCAATGTACAGTCAGATCCTGCTGTCGCATCCTGCTGCATGAAGTGATATTTACAGCTGTGAGGTTACACATTGCAGCCAGAGGAGGAAAGATCTTCTTTCATTGTGCATTTCAATCATGCAAATACAAATTGGGATAACGTAAACAATATAAATACAGATGCAGTTGAAGACAAAATGATTAGCCCTATACTGTATTAAAAATTTTAAAATATTTTTTAAAAATGCTATTAAACAGAAACAAGAATATGAAAGTGTAGTCCTACTTAACCATAAAATGTATCAGTATAAATCATGTAATAGGGAGGTGCAGTAGCGAAGTGGTTCCTTTGGGTGCTCTGGTTTACGTAAAACATTTGCAGGATAAGTTAGCGGTTCGTTCCGCTGTGACGACCCCTGATTAATAAAGAGACTAAACCAAAAAGAAAATTAATGAATGAAAGTCATGCGCTAAATCAGTGTTTTTCAACCACGTTCCTGAAGAACCACCAGCTTTGCACATTTTACATGTCTCCTTAACTAAACACACCTGATTCAGATCATCAGCTGAATAGCAGAGACTGAATCACCTGTAACGCATGGGTGCTCAACCCTGTTCCTGGTCATCTACCTTCCTGCATATTACAGTTGCAACCCATGGCAAACACACCTGCCTGTAATTTTCAAATGCTGTTCAGGTTCTAATTAAGTTAAGGTATGTTTGATGGGCGACACGGTGGCTCAGTTGTTAGCACTATTGCCTCACAGCAAGAGGGTCACTGGTTCGAGCCTCAGCTGGATCAGTTGACAATCCTGCGTGGAGTTTGCATGTTCTCCCCGTGTTCGCGAGGGTTTTCTCTGGGTGCTCTGGTTTCCCCCACAGTTCAAAGACATATAGGTGAATTAAATAAACTAAATTGGCCATAGTGTATGTGTGTGAATGAGTATGTAAGGATTATTCCCAGTACTTGGTTGCTGCTAATAGAAATCCGCTGTGTTAAATGTGTTGGATAAGTTGGCAGTTAAATGAATATGGGACCAGCAGAAGGAAAATGAATGAATGAATGTGTTTTTTATCAGGCTTGGAGTAAAACTCTGTAGAAGGGTAGATCTCCAGGAACAGGGTTGGCCATCCCTGCTGTAATGGAAGTGACAGACAAAGGTGTCATCCAAAACATGGCCCTCCAGGAACGTGGTTGAGAAACATTGTACTAAATCGTAGTGCTTTGATGAGTCATGCTTGTGTAATTTTACATTTCAATGAATAGGCCTATCTCAAATTTTAATGAATAAAAGGGTACAGGAAAAACATGTTGAAAACTAAACTAAACAAAACTAAATCTTTTATACGTTCACTTATTAACAAGATGTTGCTTCAGAAAATATGTAGCTGAAAAATAAATAAGTTCTGAATTTAAACCTTTGAATGCATTCTGAGGTAAAACTAGCTATTTCAATTTTTGGTCTCATTTTATATTAAGTGGCCTTAACTAATATACAGTACTTACACGGAAATTAGTAATCGGTTACAATGTACTTATTGTATAAAGACAGGTTTTTACACTGTACTTATGCTTGGCTAAATTCCTGCATGTAGTAACATCTGTAATTCATTTCTGTAAGTAAATTTTTAATTATACTGTTGATCATCTCTTACACCTTAACCAAGCCTTAAACCTGTACCCATACCACCACAACTGTCCATAACCTGACCAGTATTCGACCTCAAGAGCACCAGAAGTGTTCTGCAATACATTATGAACACATTCAGTACATTGTATTCATATTTTGATTTAAGTGCGTAGTAGTTAAGGTTACTTAATATAAAGTGGGACCCAATTTTTCTCTCCCCAACCTGATTTCTCAGCGGTTTCATTCGGTTGACATAAATATTAGATCTGATGATGGGTCACAGTTGTCTAATGTAGATGAATTTAAATATCTAGGTCTTTGACTCAATGCTCACCTGTCCTTTAAACCCCATATTGATTTTATAATTAAAAACTCATATCGGTGTTCAGGTTCTCTTTTTGTTCTATTAATTGTTTTTAATTTAAAGTAAGAAAAAAATTGATCTCTCAATTAATTCTTCCTATAATTGATTACGCTGATATTATTTATCACGACACCGCTGATATTAATTTAAAACCTTTAAATACTGTCTTCAATTCTTTGTGTAGATTTGTTTTAAGATGTCCCTATAGAACCCATCATTGTATATTATATAAAACCCTTGGTTTGCTTCAATCTAAGTTCTGCAGACAGTTCATTCATTCATTTTCTTGTCGGCTTAGTCCCTTTATTAATCCGGGGTCGCCACAGCGGAATGAACCGCCAACTTATCCAGCATATTTTTTACGCAGAGGATGACCTTCCAGCCGCAACCCATCTCTGGGAAACATCCATACACACACATTCACACTCATACACAACGGACAATTTAGCCAACCCAATTCACCTATACCACATGTCTTTGGACTTGTGGGGGAAACCAGAGCACCCGGAGGAAACCCACGCAACTACGGGGAGAACATGCAAACTCCACACAGAAATGCCAACTGACCCAGCGACCTTCTTGCTGTGAGGCGAACGTGCTACTCACTACGCCACCGTGGCGCCTTCTGCAGACAGTATCATTGGTATTTGTTACTTTTTAGATGTGTTTATTTTAGTTTCCCCTCTTATTTAAAGCAGTTTTTTTTGTTCCATTTACCTCATCATATTCGCTTCGTCACATGTATCAGAATTATTTTTTTGTTCCTAGAGTTGTAACAGAAAGCGGCCGCAGGTCCTTTTAATACAAAGCTCCTTCCGACTGGAACAATCTCCCTTCCTTTTTCAGATCAATTACATCATTTCGTCTTTTCAGGGCCAATTTAATTTCTTTTTTGGAAACAACTTGTGAATGTTATTAATATTGGCTCCAATTTAAATGTTTAAATGTTTATTATTTATTTTTATATGAAATTGTTTGTACTTTTGATTATGTGTTTTTGTTTATTTAGGCTTTAGACTGTGGGAAGTGTTTCGGGTGAAGTGTGCTGTTTGTTTGTTTGTTTGTTTGTTTGTTTGTTTGTTTGTTTGTTTGTTTGTTTGTTATGACATGTTGTACTCTGTCTGATTTATGAACTGTTTAGGGACCCCCTCGAAAATGAGATGATTCATCTCAAGGGGCTATCCCATTTAATAAATTCAAATTTCACAAAGTACATGTTCCTGGATTAACATCTATGTTGATTATTATCCAATTATTATTGGATAATCAACCCTTCTGATTTTGGGACTCATTTACAGTTATGGTTAGATTTAGAATTAGAGGTAGGGAATAGGTATGAATTACATTTTCGAACAAAAAGGATGTTCCAAGATCGACACAGATGTTAATCCAGGATTGCATTATACTTGGCAAAATCATGACGTGCCTCTGTTTTTAGTAGTCAATATTCTTTTAAAAGTTATACTACAAGTTTTTTGACAGACACGAGTGCTTACATGTTCATAAAATTTTGAAAAATCATTTTGTGTTCCACAGAACAAAATAAGCCTAACTGCATACCAGTTAAACAGAACTTTTTTTGGAGTAAATGAACTAAACTTCAATCCCGAAGTTCATCTGAAGCACCCAATTATAGTATCAAAGTCTGTCACTCACTTTGACAGCTTGCTTTGCTATCTGGTCTCCTGCTGGTTGAGACACTCAAACTAGCAAAACTAGCACCATCTTTTTGTGAAATAGCACAGCTGGACCGTCTATCTCTCTTCCTCTCTATCTCTCTCTCTTTCTCTCTGTGTCAAATTTCTCAACTATACGCTTACAGTGCGCTATCTCTTCCGCCACCTTGCTAGCTCCACATGAAGAGAGACAGATAAAGAGGGAGGTGGGGAACGAGGATCGGTGTGAATTTAATTTTATGGTTTATTAATAAAGACATATCGCTTTTTCTGTGCCCACACACCACTGTTCAGTAGCTGCACCTCCCTCTTTTGCTCTCCGGATCTCTCTCTTTATTAGGGAGACACGAGGCTCAGTTTGCAGAGGATGCAAAGATAGACGTCTGTGTGACAAGCAGTCAACTCTCATTCTGGAGAACGTTAGATGCTGGTCATTAGCATATGGCGTATAATTGAATCAGCAAATTAGAAACGGCATTTCACTGATGTGTCTTCCAAAGCGCTTTCGATGGTTATCTTGTTATTTTGCAAATGATACATTGAAAGCTTGATTAGCCAAAATTAACAAGCAAACTGCACGGCCTGCAAGGTTGCTTTTCATCGACAAACATGCATATACAATAGAAAATGAGAACAGCCAGCACAGTACAATTAAATGAAGTCTAAAGGGAACTTAATCTTTATTTAATTTTAATTACTAGTTGGCTCTTTAATGCTCAGAAGTACTGTCAAGTGTAAATACGTGCAGTCGTACAGGCACAGTTATGTGGGACTGGTTATTGATTAGATGTACGAGAACTCTGGCAGGCTTGAATAAAAATGCCGGAGAACCATTCATATTTCTATTGATATACTTAAGCCTTCCTGACATTATGGATAGCTTTATGAGAATACACTATTAGGGAAGGAATGCACATTTGAACACAATACAAGATTGGTTAGATCGGTTGAACTAGGTATTGCACTCCTGAATCAAAACAAACAAAAGCGCAGGTTGCCAGATTGAGGACAGGAGCGAGTGATTTAAACTGTGTTCTAAATAAAAGCAACGGCACCCAATAGAAAGGATGTTTTCCATATTATGAGGAGTTTTTGCCCTAACCAACATCTTGAATTGATATATTAGAAATGGCTTCCATTTCTCACAGAAACAACAGAAAACGATGACAATGATCACCTTAGGTAAACCTCATGTGCTTTATTCAGTGTTAAATGCTAACAATCTGAGTTTTAATGCCATTTTACATAACATTTATTGCCATATACTGAAAGCAGCAGCAGATAGTTCACCTCAGATTATGAAAATAAAATAAACCGTTTGTAATTGAGCTTTAGAACTAAACACATTCAGCATCTACATTTAATGTTAAAGATGGTTAACATGACTTAAATAGATTATAAACCTTACCATTTTGCGAGTGAGTGCGTATTCTGTGTTTCTGAATGGCTGTATTTAAATTTCTGTTGTGTTTCGTCTGGTACAAACAGCCAAATTGCTTATCACGTATCTCGTCATGTAGCATGTTGTTAGGACACGCATTTACAATGCAACCTGCTCACCTAATGTTTACGTTCGTAATATTTATATAATAACAACCTCATGTGGAACTGAATCTGCGTCTCATTTCGGAGTCTGCTACTGTCCACCAGAGGTAGCATTTTGGTCACGGAGACACACTTTCATACCCTTTCTGAATGAATGAATAGAATATGTCCACCAAGGCAACACGTGAGTGCTGAAATACTGTATAATTGACTAAACTGGGATTGGGCAGGTTAAAATTACCAAAACAAAGACAGCGTTCTGGCACGGATAACACATTTTCCAATCAGAATATCTGACTTCAGCATTTTTTTTTAGATAAACTATTATGTTCACTTGGCATGTTTCTTAAATATCTGCAAACATATTATGGTATTTTTATGCTTTAGAAGAGTCAAAAACTTACATACAGCACCTTTAAAACTTTTTTTTGAATAAATGAATAGCATTCAATGAGGTACAGGAAAACTCAGTTTTGTGTGTAAACAATGAGTACTGTGTGGCATAGTTTGACTAAAGCATATTGCTTTATGCCAGAAAGGAAATCCTTTTTTCTTGGGGTCACGACTCACCTTTTGAAATCTGGCACTGATAAATGACCATATTTTCCCCCCCATTCTTTTAAATTGCCTAGCTACACAAGATCAAGCTGATGCTTCTTAAATTAGGAAAAAAACTGTAAACCCATGCATGAAAAACTGACATTAGCAGGTTGCGGATGTGAAAACCTTATACATTATTTCACAATACACTGACTAGACCAACCCTAGTTCTGTTTAAATAAAGCCAGTGTCTCACGGGGATCTTGAGAAAAAAATCTCTCTCTGCATTTTAAGTTCTCGATGAGGCCCTCGCTGAGTTAATCCAACGTTGCCCCCAAGTGTTCATTGAATGAAATGCTGCCGGGGCCCCAAACTCTAGAGCTGCACAATAATTTATCGCTACCTGCTCGCAGAGAATTGAGTTCAGGTGCTGCACACTCTGTTATTGCGTCACATTCAATTTGTGCCGAGCTGAGCGCATTAATGGAGTCACAAGGCTGCAAAGACAATCCACTGTGAGCTCCATATTGTCACATTCAGGGCAGGGTGAATTTATTGGTCTTTGGTCTGAAGAAAGAAAGAAAGAAAGAAAGAAAGAAAGAAAGAAAGAAAGAAAG
>CAIGQQ010000001.1:14879879-14901871 GCA_903798035.1 Danio albolineatus
AAGAAAGAAAGAAAGAAAGAAAGAAAGAAAGAAAGAAAGAAAGAAAGAAAGAAAGAAAGAAAGAAAGAAAGAAAGAAAGGAGGGAGGGAGGGAGGGAGGGAGGGAGGGAGGGAGGAAGGAAAGAAAGAAAGAAAGAAAGAAAGAAAGAAAGAAAGAAAGAAAGAAAGAAAGAAAGAAAGAAAGAAAGAAAGAAAGAAAGAAAGACTAGTATAAATTCTAGTCTGAGAAATAGTTTTATTTCCTCTTATTTTGATTGGGCCTGTGTGGGCTATAAAGAGATGAAGTGAAATTTGTCCTGTTACATTACCTTCAAGCATATGATTTAACAATTGATTGAATATATTAATAGCATGCACACACACACACACACACACACATACAAACGCACACGCACACGCACACATATGTAATAGTACCAGAAAACATAAAGCTTGGCGAATGCTTTATCATTAATAAAATAAAAAAGGTTTCTGTATTTGTTTTGTTTTAAACTGTATTAGATTTAAGAATAGATTATAGATTCATATAATTATTTACATTATTTACATTATTATCATAGAATTTAATTCTTCAATATGTTTCAGTGGCCACTGGCCTTATTAATATACAGCAAGCCTTAATATTTCTGTGAAAGTTCCATATAAAATCTGATTATTTGTTAACTAAAAATAGCCTAATGACAAAGAAAAATCTTTATATTCTTTATATTATTTATAATATAATATTTTATTTTTTATGTCTAGACTTTCTTATATGGAGAGATTAATTTATTCATAGAGATTTATAATCTTAATATATATTTATTCATATAGAGAGATTTATTTATTTATTCATTCATTTATATTGTAGGTTACTTAACTAGTTAGATAGATAGGCCTATGTTTTGAGCTGACAAGCTGATTTAAACGTTTTAGGAAGACAGTCTAATATCTTGGCCTTTTAATATTTTCTTAATAAAGAGTATATTATCCCAATTTCCTGATATTATTATAATTACTTTTTGTTATGATTCTTCTAGGCTACTTCTTCTCTTTCTTCGTTTTCTTCCTTTCTTCTTCTTCTTCTTCTTCTTCTTCTTCTTCTTCTTCTTATTATTATTATTATTATTATTATTATTATTTACTCCTTTTTACATACTGATGACGAGATCCTCACATTTTGTTCGTTTGCTCAGCCTTTCGTAAGACACAAATTGGAAACGCTGTCATTAAGTTTGTCTCCTTCCGCTCTCCGTAGATCACCGACATATTGTTTGTGAGGACTCGGAGCAAAATCGAGTGTTAAGATTACAGCGTTGATAAAACCAGTCATCAAAGCGTTTATAACTAAAGAAAGAACGATGGGTGAGTATCTTGTCAATACTGTCTTTTGACGTGTTCGTTCTGTTATTCCCGATCTTTTGGGATCAAATGTGTAGCCGAGAACCCGAGAGAAGCTACATCATGTCATTTACAGCATGAGAGCCAGTTAGCCTAGCACGTTGCTGTACACGAGCTATACTTTTACTAGCGAACCTAAGAGCAAATATTTGAAGTCATAACGCTTTTTGAACATTCTTTCGTGAGGTTTGGTGGAATTTGATTTTAGTAGCTTTCTGTTTTGAGTCTTTGCCGGTGGAAACGCTTGGTCATGTTAGACATGTTCAGTCAGAGGTTGTGAAATCGTTTGGGTGTTAGGTGGCAGCTAAAGAGGAAATGCTCAAACATTAAACATAGTGCTCTGTCATGGTTCATTGAAATCTATGCTCGTTAATGTTGTCTAGGTAGACAGCTGACAGACTAAACAACATGTCCATGGTGTCAACGAGTACACCAGACAACTGTAACACGTGATCAGCCACGGTAACTGATGGTTTCTGTTTTAAAACTACTCATGAGAGATTTTTATTGAATATTCACGATGATTAAATGGGCAGTTTCTTGTCATAACCGATTGGCTAGGTTGTCAGTAGCAATAAAACATCACTCATTTCTGTTATAGATCACTTGGAATTACCTCATTTTTACATTGGGGTGTTTGTTGAGGAAGATGATGTCATGAGAATGTTACAAATTGGGTCATAGTTTGTTCTTTATATATTTAGTGAATGATGAATAAATATGTCAGAACCCCTTGACTAGGTGCTCCACTATTATACACGGTATGTGTGATGACTGTTTGTTCATTACATGGATCTTTAGAATAGGTTGTTTTGATAGGAAGAGTTTTGAACAGGAATGATACAGACTAGACAGTCAGATTAGGTGTCGGAAACTGACTGCTGCTGACTTGGTTTTTCCTGTCTTCTGTTTCATAGAATCATCACAGCGGATATTAATGTGATATCTGGCAGGTTTTCGCAAATTGTGCCACTTTAGTTTGCAGTTTGAGTAAGCTGAAATCAGCAGGTCAGTTTAGGATACTTTTTTACCTGTAAAGTGGGATTTTTATCACATTGTATGGTGCAAATTGGATACTAACAGCAATGATTCTTTTAAAACTTTAAGCCAAGCCAAATCAAATCAAGTATAATGTTCACTGGCATTGTCTGCTACAAATGAAAATATATAACTGTTATAAAATTCAAACATCACATCATTACTGTAGTATTACTGATAAATACAGATGCTTAAATACCAGTGTTTTACAAAATTTCAAGTAGGTCTAACAGTAGTATTTAGATTAATTATAGCCATACACGTTGTTCAGTCAAGAGCAGTGGGTGATTTTTCTGTTTTGTTACATAATTAACAATATCAACAAATGGACAGCAGAACGTATATTAGTCTGCTGTAACCAAATGCAGAGCATGGATCCAATATAATGGTACTCATCTGATGTTTTACCAGCTGGTTACACTTATTTAAGAAATAACCAGCTTTATCTGTGTTTGTCAGGATAGGCATTTTGAAACAGAATGTGTGTATTTGCTGTTTTATGTATGACACAATTTCAGCACTTGCAGGTACTTGCAAATTCGACTGATTCTAGTTGCAAATATAGAATTTCATGTGTTCCTGCTTGTTCCAGCTAATTCAAGATATTAAATTGACAAACTTTGTGTGATGTACTGAATGGACTACTGACAGTTCCATGAAATTTCATGAAGACCTGTTCATCTCCCTTCTTTTTTTTTGTTTTTTTTTCTTGTCAAGCCCCAACATTTTTAGCAGGGTTGGCATTATTTTGGAGGGCCGTTTGCTGATGCAGATTGATCTTTGGGGAGGCTTTGCTCTAAACCCATCTGCTTTCTGTCCCTAGACCTTGGACTTTAAGCCATAGCAAACATACTCCTTTAAAATAGCCCATCGACAGTGGCCAGGCCCACACTGCTATTTGTGAGGCCCATGTGATGGGCAGCTATGTCATGGAAGGCTTGAGTCGGGTTGAGGCACGGCTTGCTTGTCACCCCATCTAAATTTGTAAGACAGAGTCATTATGATGTTTTTTTCCTCTTAAAGGAATAGTTCTTCCAACAATTAAAGTCCTGCACGTTCTTTACCCAAAGTAATGAAAGAGCAACAAATCCGGTGCTGTCAAAAAGTAAAAAAAGAAGTAAAAAAAGAAGTAAAAAATTGTCTGATTTATGAATGAATCATTCGGTTGTTTTTTGCAGTGGTTTGATATGAATGACTCATTTAAAATTGGTGATCTAACCTTATTTTTGAGACATCTTAAAAACTTTTCATTAATTTTACCTACACTACATACAGAAACCTGGTGTTAGAGATGTGAAAAAATTAATTATATTTGACCAAAATGCTAATATAATATTCTTGCTTATATGCAGCAAGAATGCATCAAACTACACATAGCAGTAAAGACTTTTATAAAGTTGCTAAGTTTTTAATTCAGATAAAACTAAATGTGGATTAAATGTGCATAAACAAAGCATTTAGTACCATTATGACAGTAATTGTTACTCACCACAGAGGGATTTGCTCATGCAAATATGTCTGAGAATCAGTGTAATATTCCATATCTTTCCAAATATTTGAGATATCTAGCCAAATAACAGCTGACTACTTTGTCAGTTGTCTTGAATTGTTTACATCACTTCAGTTTTTGTTCTCGCACTCTGATTCGTTGCTAAATAGCCAATTGATGTGCTCTCCTCAGCCAACACCAATTCTACATGATGAATCACACCAACTCATGTGGCATGATTCAGCATGAGGCGATGTGTGATGCACACTAGGGTTGCACGATACTGGAATTAGATACCAATCGATAATGGAATTTTAAAAACATCCATTTCCCGCTAACATGTGAGGGCTACTGAGCATGTTCTTTAACAGCGTTTTAAAGCTGCGATTCATTAGTAGATCACCTATGAATCAGCTTATAGACAAACCAGCTGATTGATGTGACTTTGAAACACTCCATTATCCCTGTATGTGTGGTTACATTCAGTAAACAGCAGTGAGTTCAGGAAACTGATGACCTTCACAGCCAATCACAGTCATTTCTGTTGAGCATGTGAACACAACGGCAAATCTGCGCGGTTTAAAAATGTGCTCAGTAGCGCTCAAATGTTAGCGAGAAATTAACGATTTTAGAACTCATTATCGATTGGTACCAAATACCAGTATCATGACAACCCTAGAACACACCAAACCAAATAGACGGACCAACTAATGACCCGATGAACCCAACAGCCATCCGCCTACTCGGTGTGTCTCTGCCTTAAGAATATTTCCTGAGGGTTCATGTGACTTTAAAACCTCTGACTGGGTATTGTCTCAACCATAGCCTAAATTACTAACGAGGAAGTAAAATCGGGTGCAACCTTCTACATATTGGGGAAAATGCCTCACCCTTTTCACCCATCAACAAGCCAGATTTCTAACAAGCTGGAACTTGTTAAAGTTCTCTGCTCCAGGACTGACTGAAGGTTATGGAAGCCTTCACGCAGTGCTCATGCTGATTTAGGGTTATTTTACTCCTTTGAGACACCGTACAATAAGATCATACAGAAAGGATTGGACCGGATCCAAGATCAGCAACTGTACCCTCAGGCGCTTTGTTTGTTAGCGCCCTGATGTGCGTTCGGTAGCATTAGCCAGTCATCATTCGCAGCCTCCTCTGCTCTCAGTGCCGCACAAATGCTGAGACAGGCTGCTTTAGCTGCTTGCTCATGCAAACAGCGTTTAGACACCCTCAATAAAAGTGGTTTTGCTCACTGACTCCGGGTGGCTCTGCATATTGTGCTGAGTACAAACACACCAAAGTGAGTAATGAAGCTGGGGAGAGCTGCTGAGACTGCTGAACAATTTCTCTGACGTTCATTGTTATGTTTTGAAGGGAAAGCTTTAATAAGCTACACACTTTCACATTTATTTTCATCTCGTTATTGACGACATGAGCGCTCTAGCAGTCACAGATGCCGCGCCATTTGAAATTGTCACTAATTTTTTTTGTTATTCCTGTCAAGATGCCCAAATGCACGAATATCTACTTTGTCCGTATCAGAGAAGCCTTGATCTCGTAGTTTTTTCATTAGTGTCCCACTGACAAAAAAGTACTGTGCTGTTTTTATGAAAGCCAACTTTGCACTTTATTGTTATTTGAGAGGTTCATGTGTTTTATGCAACCCACCATTATAAAATTACAATTTTTTTTTAAAGGTCCCATGGGGCTGCACAATATTGGAAAAATATGACATTGCAATCATATATATTGTGATGTGAATATAATTTCACCAGAATAGCTCCATTTGGAAAGATTTCATTAACTGGGAAGATTAAGTCTTTTTCTTTATCTTTTATTCTTTAATAAATAGTATAATCCTGCATTGTGACTATTACAGAGACACACATTGTGATGTCAAGGTTCAACTGATACATTGTTCACCCATATCCCATATGTTTGCCAGGGATTAATTGCAATAAAAAACAACAAAAAAAAGATGCTTTCTATTTTTATTTAATTTTAAAAAATGAAATAGATGTCTTCATTTGATGACAATGCAAAATTTTCAACAGCTTTTCTTCCAGTTCTCAGGGGTCTTCCGAAGTCATTTTACTGTAGTAGTTTGCTGCACTGTAAAATGTCTTATTGTTATCAATAGTAAATATAGTTGTGCTGCTTGCTATTGTTTGTGAAAACAGTGTACTCTACAGCTTTTTTTTATGAATGGAAAGGTCAGAATAATAATAAATATTTTGATATTAGATATATTAATATAGAAATGTGTCTTGTGATATTATAAATGTCTCTACTGACGTTTTTTTTAATGAATTCTTCATGCTATATTTATATGTGATAGAACCCCAACTTTTCAGTGTAACTACTACTGTGCAATTCAGATATGGAATATGACCAAAGGTTTGTGGCTGTATATGGCTACAGAAGCCTGCTATTTTCTTTTGAACTCATAGGTTGTACTTTTTGTGTCTCAAAAGTGAGGCCCATCATTTTGTAGCTAGCTGTTGCATATCTTGCATGTTATTTAGGACCATTTAGGAATGTTGTGTATGGTAGGCTCATTATGATCTTTGTGTTTTATGAATTCTCTGTTCTGCAGAGCCTTCAGGAAGTCCTGCGAAGGATAATTTCAGGATGAACCGCTACAAGAACAAAGCACTTAACCTGGAGGAGATGCGTCGGAGAAGAGAGGAGGAAGGCATTCAGCTGAGGAAACAGAAACGAGAGGAACAGGTGACTCCATAATAGAACCCATTTAATTTAATACAGCTTTTCAAAACTTTTTAACCGTAATGTACAATCTAGACCAAACTGTGTTTAAATCAAATATCCAATCGGCACCTAAAGGAATCACTTGAGTCCCACCATATTTTTTTTCTTCACATTGACTGTCCTGTTTTACTCTACATCACACTACTCAAGTTTAATGGGTTGTGAATGCTGCTCATGTTAACTTTAACTCTCATGTCAATTGATGTAATTTGCACCATTGATTCTCCCTATTTTTCTTGGCAGCTGTTTAAGAGAAGAAATGTGGAGCTGCTGGGTGAAGAAGGGGGAATGTTTGACAGTCCTCTCATGGATTCCTACGTCTCCTCCACCTCAACCCCAGTGAGTTCAAACCCAAATACTTTATCCCATTATATCACTTATAGGCAGAGGTAACTCTGGGACTGTTGTTAGTAGAGCATTATGACCCTTTAATTCAATAAGCACTATTGATTTGAGCTTCTCAGAGGTGCAAACCTGGGCTGAAAACAAATTACAGTCATTGATCTAGACCGAGTTTGCCCTATGTGTTTTTAGGATGGAGTAATTACAAGAGACATGGTTGAAATGCTCTTCTCAGAAGACCCGGAACTACAGCTGGTCACAACACAGAGGTTCAGAAAACTACTTTCTAAAGGTATTTGGCTTAAATGCATGGTTGGAATTGCCTGAAAACATGCATGCATGAATTTTAATAAATGCATCTCTGTGTTGTTCAGAACCTAATCCACCTATTGATGAAGTGATAAGCACACCAGGAGTTGTGAATAGGTTTGTTGAGTTCCTCCAGAAGAGTACAAATTGCACATTACAGGTAAGATTTGATTAAATGAGACCAAACTAGTTTTTTTCCATTCAAAAGTCTTTAAACTTGTTCTTTTGTTTGTTTGTTTCCCCACAGTTTGAGGCAGCCTGGGCACTTACCAACATTGCGTCTGGAACATCTCAGCAGACAAAGTTTGTGATCGAGGCTGGTGCCGTGCCTGTCTTTATTGAGCTTCTCAACTCAGACTTTGAAGATGTTCAGGAGCAGGTACAGGTTATACATTTGCAAGAGATATAGGCACTGATATACTCAGTGAAATTCCTTGCAATTCTTTGTACAGGGGTTGAATAAATTTTGAAATGGCATTAGAGTGTTTAGGCGAATATGTCAATTTATGCAAAATATCCCGCAACACAGTGAAAAATCAATGAGAAAATGCCAATTAAGAAAACACTTGTTTTTATTGATGTGGATATCTTTAAACCAACTCTGCGACCTAGCTCTCCAATTAAGTCAGGTTTATTTAAATTCAGAGATGCGCATAATTTTTTGGTCTTTGGTCCTGTTCTCAAAGGATAACATGGGGATATTGCTTGTCCTCACACTGTTCCAGGCACAGCCATTCTGTCATCTTGTTATAATAATGCCCATTTTTGCAATTTCTTTTAAATGTATGTTGTGTCTGTAAATTTGTGATACATTTTCTGAAATCTGAACAAACCTCTAAGTCAAACATATTTTAAATGTGTGATTTGCGTATGTTCCCATATCTTAGATTTCTATATGTGGGACCATGTGATCAGTTTGTTCACATTTAGCTGGATAGCCTGGCTCACATGCACGTGCGATTGTGGTGTGCATCAGGGTTCCAGTTATGTGCACCTCTAGTTTTAGATTGTTGTAAATAAAGCAGTTTTACAGTATTAAACATGAAAAAGCAATGTCAGCCTTACTTTCTGAAAAGTTTTATTTGACGACATTTTATTTTGCTTGATTTTATTCAAAATTACATCACACCAGTTTATCAATTTCGTCTGATGTATATTGGGGCCTAAAGTCACATTGTTTGTTTGATTTTGTGCTAAATGAGTGTGAATCTCATGCGGCTTTCTTAATGAATCTTTTGTGTCACAGGCTGTTTGGGCTTTAGGGAACATTGCGGGAGACAGTGCTGTGTGCAGAGATTATGTGCTAAACTGTAATATCCTTCCACCTCTACTAATGTGAGTGCTTTTATTTATATATTTTTTTCTATTTACCTAAAATATAAGCATAGTGCTAGAAGCAAAATTAACATTATCTGCAGAAGAAAGAAACTTTTTTGCTGAAGAAAAGGATTGATTGTTTCCTTAATGATATTTCTTTTCCCCAGGCTGCTGACCAAATCAACTCGTCTCACAATGACCAGGAATGCTGTGTGGGCCTTGTCCAACCTCTGCAGAGGCAAAAGTCCACCCCCTGACTTCGAGAAGGTCTGCACCGCTTCTTTGACTTTTATAACGCTCTTCTTTTTATTATGGTTAAGAAGGCACTTGACACTTTAGGTAGCATAGTCAGAACCTTCCAATAAACTTATATTTTGACAACATTTTTTGATTCCAAAGCCATGGCACCATGTAATCATGTGTTCTTGATTGTTGGTGGTTTTCCCTGTTAATAAAAGGCACAATTAGTAATTTTTACTGTTGATAATCAGTTTATAGGGAGTTATTTGGAGTATTGTGTTTGTGAGAGAGACATTTGCGCACTTACTTTGATATGTCAGAGAAAAGCAAAATAAGCACTTCAGCTTTCAGAACATAGGAAGTGTATTCATGCACGAACACTGTAATGTGCTGTTTTACTCCATATAAAAGCCAGCAACTTTTTTTGAACAGGCCTATCTAAAGGGTTAATGGTGCCAACTGATGATCAACAGTAAAAATGTCAAATTGTACCTCTCCCCAACAGGGATTATTATATGGTGTCATGGCTTTACAATAAAAAATGTCATTACAATGGAAGTCAATGGGGCAAAAACAGCCACCAACGTATCTAAAGGGTAGTCAATTTGAACAATACACAAGGGTTAAATATAACACATCATTGTTTTGATTATTTTTTTATTATTATTTTTTGTTATTACAAACATTATAATTCTTATTTTATATTTGAATAAAGTAATTTGTATAGTTTTTTCTACACGCCACTGTTTGTGCAGGGTCAGAAAGATTTTGTATAATTTTATACAATAATTAATTGGTTTGAAGTGACTGTAAACACTTGTAAAATGTTTTAAAAATGTATTTATTTATAAAAATATTTATTTCTGTTTTTGTAAAATAAGGTAAAAAGATGTTTTATGATTGACCAAAATAAATAAATCTTAGCATCATTCTAGGATTTTTTTTCCTATGTTTTCACTTGATTCACAGACTTGAAAACGGTCTTCTTCCTTTGTAGGTGTCTCCATGCCTGCCTGTTCTATCGCGTCTTTTGTTCAGCAGTGATTCAGACCTGCTGGCTGATGCATGTTGGGCTCTCTCCTATCTCTCTGATGGGCCCAATGAGAAGATCCAGGCAGTAATTGATTCAGGGGTCTGCCGGAGGCTGGTGGAGCTACTCATGTGAGTCAGCTGTTTGACCACATTGACATTTCTGTGCCAACATTAAACTACATTTTTCCTCCTCACCCTCCACTTGTTGCTTGACTGTTGAGGTTTCTTCTTTTAAGAGTGTTGGAAAACTGGTAACCTTTGATCTCCTCAGTGGCTGCCAGTTTCCAATGTTTATAAAAATATAATCATTTGTGTTCAACTAAAGAAAAATCATAAGTTTGGAAACTCTTAAGGGTCAGTAAATGGTGAGTTATTTTTGGATGTCTATCCCTAAGTTCCTTAATGACATACTGTATGTGCAAATGTCCTAGGCCACTAGTATTTTCACCCCAAAAAAAGTTTAAAGTTGGTTATTTCCATATTTGTCTGTAGCACATCACTTTAAAATGACAATTAACATGTCCAAACATTTTTTCAGTGCAATTATACAGTAAGTTTATGGTCTGCACAAGGAGTCTGACAACAGCCAGGCTAGGTAGTTTTTTTTTAAGCATCTTAGAGATGTTTTCAAAGTTCGTCTGGATTTCGTCTCTGAGTTTGTTCTGTTTCTTCGTCATTCCAGACAGACTGGACGGATGATCAGATCTCTGTGTGGAGCACTGGCTGTTGTCAGACACATTGTGCAGACAATAATCTCACTGTGTAATTGCAATTATTGACAAAAATAATGTTGGAAATATACATTAATATTTCAAACTGACATGCTACAGATAACATATAGAAATACCTGACTTTAATTTAAAAAAAAAAACAGTGGCCTAAGACTTTTGCACACTACTGTATTTTTTGTAAAGTGAAATATTCAGAAACTGGATATTCAGAAGGACATAATAAAAAATGCAGACTTGACTAAATCCACCAGATCTGACAAGCCCCACCCTTTTCAAGATGCTTTTCGTTTGATCCACTTAAATCTTTCAGTGAAAGTTAAGATTGATAAAAACTAAGCTATTGGCTGTTTTTTTTTAAGTGGAGAAGCTACTCTACATCCCACTGTCTTCATTTTTCAGTTGAAATTACTTGAAACATTGAATACAAAATGGACATTTCAAAGCACTTCACAGGACCTTTAAAATGTCTAAAGTGTCTAAAATGATGAGAATAAGAGGTTTAAGATGTTTCTTAATTTATTTTGTAGGCACACCGATTACAAGGTGGCCTCACCTTCTCTGAGGGCTGTTGGAAACATTGTTACAGGAGATGACATTCAGACACAGGTTTGTTTGTGTGTGAACAGACATTTATTAGTCTTCATGTGTGATTCTTTATTTCTTCATCATTTTCATCTTCATCTTACCTTCTCTCTAGGTGGTGTTGAACTGCTCCGCTCTGCCGTGCCTCCTGCACCTGCTCAGTAGCGCCAAGGAATCCATCAGGAAGGAGGCCTGCTGGACCATCTCCAACATCACAGCAGGAAACAGAGCACAGATTCAGGTACAGCCTGACACACACACACACACACTGCACATCTCTACCCAGAGCTTTACTCGCATGGCTTCGTTTGTTTGTCATGTTACGACTGCATCCTCAGTCCTTCAAAGGAGTCGACTTGTTTGTAGTGTCTATGTGGGGTTTATTTTTGGATTTGAGGATAACTTTGATTCTTTGTTCTTTTTTTGCATCTTCGTCTGCAGGCCGTAATAGATGCAAACATCTTTCCGGTATTGATAGAAATCCTGCAGAAGGCAGAATTCCGCACCAGGAAGGAAGCTGCGTGGGCGATCACTAATGCCACGTCAGGTGGCACACCCGAGCAGATCAGGTGAGCGTTTGAGGGTGTCTTAAGCATATTAAGCATTCAGACGTCTGAAAAGTTGGCGCCAAGACTGGCATACTATTTGCCATCACTCACTTTGTTAATCAGGTCAATGACGAGACAAATTTTTGGAGACCAGCCTGACCAAACAAGCAGATCAAATAGCAAGACTGGAAGTGATCTCATAAAGAGGATCTTTGCAAAACTTGGCTATTGTTAGGTTAATACGTTTTTATTAAAAGAAAAACATATTTTGTCCAAAGTTGAACACGCATTGGCATTTTATACATTTATGATACAGATTTATTTAATTTATCTTGATAACTGATATTGTATTAGTGGAACTAAGGCTTTGCTAGTATTTGGCTAGTATAATTGCCCTTCTATTTTGTTGTTCTGCTATATATATTTTGCGATATGTATACAGTTTCACCAGATGGCTTGAATATCTCTATTTGGAAAGAAATAATTTTAGATTGATCGTGATGATTCTATAGGGGAGTGCATCTGCATACAATCTAATAAACTATCTACAAGCACAGTTCAATACAATAAAAAAAATAATCATTCAATAAACCGTGTTTTATCTTTTTTTTTTATCTAACAGTATCGTTTAATAAAATTAAGTGATTTTAAAGTTACAAATTTTACACTGTCCTATGCCCGAATGCTTTTAAAAACATAATACAGTCATAGGCCTGAAAAACACATGCAAATGATAAGTTATAATACAAACTCAACATTGCATCTACAGCGATCTGACATTTGACAATGATCACATTTCGATATCGATGCTGAAGCAATATATTGTGCAGCCCTAACAGAGATGTAAAATTGTTAAAGAAAAAATATAATAATAAAACAAGAATTACGTTGAATTTACCAAAAAATGTAAACGTGGATATGAAACTCGTCTGGTAAGATTTTTAAATGAGTTTTTGTAAAGAGTAAACTCATGAATATTGTTTAGCCCAAAAAAGTATTTGGAAAGTAATTTCTCAGCCTTTTTTCTTTTTTTTTTGGCTGTTTTAAATGCATTTGCTACTGTACTTAAGTGCACTCTAGAACAAATGACACTGGTTGTTGTAATTAATTCTTTATAATAAAACTGTGCAGAAAATGTAAATATGACCCTTTTTTACCAGTAGTGTGCAGCTCTCATGGTTACACCTCATGACAATATTTGTTAAATAGTATAAACTGTTCTCAAAACCACTGTATCCGAATTAATCACAAAGAGTACATTTTTAACAATATGAAGTGGTTTTAAAGTAGATTAAAAATAGTAATTGCTAGATGAGCCTTCTTATTTTTCATTGACCCAATTGGAGCCTTTGATTTTCTGATTTTCCATCTTGAAATGTCTGTCAGATGGCATCCTCTTTGTGGTCAATTTACCACAATGTTCACATAGTATGCTGACAGTCAATATGTCTGGGTTTTTGAGACTTCTATTCATGTCAAACTACATTAGTCAACATTTGAAGTGGATCAAAACCATTCATCAAAGTTCTTGTCTCCGTCTTCTCCTTCGCCTCTTCTTTTAACAACTTTAACAAACTTTTGATCAACTTCAATATTGACTACTGTATATCTTTGGCTAACAGAGGATCATTTTCCATGTTCATGATTGATCCGAGTTTGAATTGACCTCAGAAACCAAATTCTCAAGATGAAAGTTTAAGCTTAGCATGGGAGCTCATTTAAGTGCTACTACTTTTTTTTTTTTTTATATATATATGTCTGACCGACTTGAGTCTTCTCAGATGGCCATTAGCATGGCACAGCATTAGTGCTAATCTTAGAGATGCAGACTTGATCACCAGGGAGGGCTTGTGATGTGTTTATCCAGATTGAATTCCAGTGTGCTTTTCATGCTCTCCAGTGAGATCACACTGTCTGGAAGTAGCAGTGTGTTTATGCTGTTTATTACTGTGCAGACTTAAAGCAAAAGGCTTAAGTTGATTAAACATACTCTTACAGCATTTTCCTACAGCCATTACAGGGCTTTATTATATGTATCAACTAATATTATGCACTTGCAAAGTACTTTCTCTAACTTAACATAAGTGTTGCCTAGGGATGGGTGTTGGTAAGGTTTTAATGATATTACTACTTTTATCGATACCACTTACTAGTTTAGTATTTTATTGATACTATTATCGGTACTTTTTGAAGTGTTGATTTATTTTTTTATTATTATTTTTTTGATAATTGTTTTGAACAGAATGAACAACGCTTTATTTTATTGTTACTTTTTAATGTAAAATCACATTCTCATAAATAAGTTGACTGTGTTTGGGATTAAAAGTAATACAGTTTTGGAGCTTCTTGCAGTGTAAAAATAAGCTGTTTTTTTTATAATTTCTTAATGACCATAGTTTATTATCATTAATCTATTTGTAAATACAGCGAAGTAAAGGCATTTTGGTCCCACTTTATATTAAGTGTCGCTTATACCTGTGAACTTACATGGTAATTAGATGTGTAAGTAGTATGTAACTACAGTGTATGTACACACTGGTTCATAGTATTTACTTGTGTAACACTAGTACAACTACACTTATGTAACAACCCACTGAATATTATTTGTAAGTACAAATGTGTAACAGGACATTGGTAACAACACTAGGAAAGTACACATCTGTAACAAGACTTATGTAAGTGCATTGTGTAACAACAATATGTACTTGCAGATGTTTTCCCACTTCCACACCTGTTTGCAGATCATGTACTTGTGAACACTGTATGGTAGAACTAATGCTGCATTAGAAGGTTTCACCTTTTGATACCAGTGTACTTACATGGTAAATTGGTAACTGTCCACTTAATATAAAGTGTAAAATGGTCATAAATTACTGTTCATACATTCATTCATTTTTTCCCGGCTTATATGGGTTGCAGCTGGAAGGGCATTCGCTGTGTAAAACATATGCTGGATAAGTTGGTGGTTCATTCCGCTGTGGTGACCCCAGATTAATAAAGGGACTAGGCCGAAACGATAATGAATTTTATTTTAAACTTTATATGTGGAGCGTTCCTGTGGAGTTACCATGTAACTACACTGTTATTAAAGTGTTGCATAGAAGATATTTCTACAAGTTACACAGTAATTTGTGACTATTTTACACTTTATATTAAGTGGACAGTTCCTGTGGATTTACCATGTAAGTACACTGGTATCACAAGGTGAAACCTTCTAATGCAGCATTAGTTCTTCCATACAGTGTTCACAAGTACATGATCTGCAAACAGGTGTGGAAGTGGGAAAACATCTGCAAGTACATATTGTTGTTACACAATGCACTTACATAATTCTTGTTCCAGATGTGTACTTTCCTAGTGTTGTTACCAATGTCCTGTTACACATTTGTATTTACAAATACTATTCAGTGGGTTGTTACATGAGTGTAGCTACACCAGTATTACACAAGTAAATACTATGTACCAGTGTGTACATACACTGTAGTTACATACTACTTACACATCTAATTACCATGTAAGTTCACAGGTATAAGCGACACTTAATATAAAGTGGGACCGGCATGGTCAATGTTTAACATTTATTTGGGCTACTGCAGAAAAAAATACTACTTTCACTGTAACCGAATGTGTGTTTATTAAACTATTACATTGTACTAACTTAGATCTTTTGTGATTAACTGCTCAAATATGACCTTAAGCATGTAACGTTAGTAGCTAAACAGTTTGCATTTGTCTGTCTGCAGTTAATGCGTGAAAAAAAGCTTAACCAGTTTGCTTGCGTTTCCGGTTTTACAAGAAAACAACTTGTTGCAACAAGCATTGTTGGTGTCCTCTTGGGAAACACATCCATACTCTTGACCGTTTGCTTCTCTCTGCATCATCAATCTATAAGCATTGCCAACAGTCCAGACGAATATCAAATATTGCAAATTAGAAAAGGTTGGTCACTTAAATTATGCTACTGTACTGCAATAATTCTCCAATAATGATAGCAGAACTGTAAACATCAGAGCTTATGAATACTTCAGTCTTTTACAATTTAGCACCGCTAGCAATAAAGTAATGAATTTCAGTACCCATCCCTGGTGTTTCCAAAACACAGTCTATACCTTATTATTACAATTACAGGACATTTTAGTTTTGATGACTCTTATTTTTAAAGTGTTACATTTATTTATGAATGAGTTTTGTGTCCAAAAAACAGTTGGTGCTCAAAGTTATTACTTGGCTCACAGGAACTCTTGATTCTGGTTAGCCAATCACGATGTTTCAAGTTGTATTATTTACAGATAACAACTGAATAAACTAATAACACATTGTATATGCTTATTTATTAGTATTATAATAATTATTTGTCAGTAATCTAATAATAATAGTTGTTGTTGTTTGGTAAATGTAGGCAGCACCTAACCAGTGTTTTTTGTTTCTGCAAGTTTTGTTTAATTAAAGAGCTTGAAGTCTATTACAGCTCACATCAACGTTTTTTCTAATAGCTCATATATTTTTGCTCTGTAATTAGCAGGATAATGTACATCACGCTAGATGTTTTTGCAGCATAAATATCTTCTGTCTTTATACAACAAGCATGTTATTTTTCTAGAACAACCAACTGAACGTACGTCACTCCTTACCTTTAGCTAGTATGTATCAACTTGTATGATTTGCTTTAAGGAATTATGCCTATTTAGGGAAGATTCACCACAAATATATCAATATACTCGCCATTTACTCTCCCTCAAATGGTTGGAAACTTTTTTTATTTTGTTAAAAAAAAATTGAAATAAATTACAAATGTTGGTAACCAGTAGCCATTAACATCCCAAGAAGGAAAAAAAAAAACAAAGTGAAAGCAATGGCTACTGGTTTGCAAGGTTTTTCAAAATGTCCATGTTTATCAGATGAAAGAAACAGGTTTGGAATAAGTTTGTCTAATAATTAAGTTTAAGTTGGAATAATTTAAATAAGTACAAAACAATTAAATGATGACAATTATATTTTTGGCCCAACTATCCTTTTAAAGAATTACCATCATAATGAAAATAATTCTTTCTTCAGCATTGGCTTATGTTAAATCAATGAATAACTGGAACCAGCGGCTGGCATAATGTTGTCATCGTTCATTAGCTATACTTGAGTCAAGGCATTTTCTTCTCGGTGGTGTGTATAAATCTGCTTTTCACACAGTGATTTGATGAGCACTGCTTGCCAAATATAAATTCCCTTTTTGTTATGTTATTTGTACTAAGGGAAATTAAATTATGATGTTTATTTTATTAGGAAATGAGCACTGATGGACAAATATTGTCCCGGTCTTACTGATGCATGTCTGCTTTAACAAATTGATTCATTTCACAAATTACACAAAGTCGCAGAGGGAGAACACATGATTCTCTTCCAAAAATAAATCTGCTGTTGGATTTTGTTTAAGTATAGCCTTCCAAGTACAACATTACTTGGATTGGCATTTCTTATTGAATGAATACTAAATGAGCTGGCACACTTATTCATTCTGTTAATGCCTCATCTGTTTCTGTTTTGTAGGTATCTGGTGAATTTGGGCTGCATTAAACCTCTCTGTGATCTGTTGACTGTGATGGACTCTAAAATCGTGCTGGTGGCATTGAATGGTCTGGAGAATATTCTCAGACTAGGCGAGCAGGAGGCCAAACAGAACGGCAGTGGACTTAACCCCTACTGTAGTCTCATCGAGGAAGCCTACGGTAACATTTTGAACACTTTATTTATTTATTTTTTATAACTTTTCTGCATCAGCTTGTTTTTATCTGAGACCAGTGCTGTTGTTTTATTTTTTATTTATTTAATTGTTTGTTTAAATCTAAACAATCCATTATTGCTGGGTTGACACCAAACGTAGGATTAAATTCGCTCAAGTTAAAGTCAATAGCTATGTTTTATCCACCTATTTTTATTCACATAAAAAAACAGTAGATGGAAACGTCCTAATGCACATAAGTTTTAAAAATACACATAAAACGTTTGCGCATAACTGAGTCGGATAAACTTTTTTTATTCGATTGGAAAAGATGCACATAAACTATAATGGAAACACTTTTACCGCACTTATTTCAGTATGCACATTTAAAAAAGTCATGTGATTTTGTTATTAGAGATTAGTCATGATAAAAATGTGTGTGAATGGATAAACCAGCAGGCTGAGCACATTATAAAACATCTGAAATGTTGTTTTGGTCATTCTAAAACGCCTTAACCGTTTCCGTATTAGTGTTATTATATTAGTAATGACCTCCAGAATCAAGAGCGTCTGTGCTCCGCATCTCATGCCTTCAAATGCCACCGTGCGTTCCCTGCGTGTCAGGATTGCCGTCTGGGGCGCAAGTCATTTATTAAATGAAGAAAAGATTCACGCAGCTTCTCCTACCACATCAAGTTACGTTTTTACTTACGATATTTACAATATTTATTCATTTGCAATATTTGGTGGAAACGGTGCTTCATTCGCACATCTTTTATGAGATGTTCCTGTTTTGCGCATAAATTTAATTCAGATTTAATTCAGACTTTGGATGGAAACATAACTAATGAAATGTGTGTTCAGAGGAGAATTTTCACATGGAGTGCGTGACGTTTGCTGCAAAAGTGCAGAATTCATCAAAATAGTGTCTACCACGCAAGTTCAAGTAATTGAACCCAGCATACGTACTGGGGTGTGTAATATGTTTCATGTACAATAATGTAGGATAAGGTGTGTAAACTGTGCATTGTTAAAATTGCTGGGTTCCACACAATCGATTTGTGTTGAAACAACATAACTAATAAGTAGGGCCAGACGGAATCTGCGGACATTTTTTGCTATTTCTGCGGAGTATTTTGTTAAATCTGTGGATTTATGCGGAATGATTTTGGAAGTATCATAACCAAAACCTTAATATATGAAATAAAAAGGAATACCTTTTTAACTTTTATTTAATGTTTACAATGCCAATCTACTTTATTTGGTAAACAAAGCAAGTCTCTCATATAAAATATTACTTTACAAACTATATTGTAAATAAATTGCATAAATATTTTCATATTAGTCAACATTATTACTGAAATTAATATGAAAACTGATTAAATATACATTTACACACATTTACACAAGTAAATAAATAGATTTAATGATGGGCTAAAAATCTGAGGAAATCTGTGGAATTCTGCACGCACCGATAAGTTAACTTAATTTCATTTTTACAAATTTGAATGGATTAAACATAGAACAATTTAGTTGTGCCTATAAAACTCAAGAATTGTTGTTTCAGCTCATTTTAAGTAAGTAGTTTGAAGACACAGCTAATGTCATTTTTTGAGTGGGCAAGTTGACATTTTAGCTGAAGTTCATTTTGACAGTCCAGAAGCTTTGCAAAGTAGAAATTGGTTCGCATGACTCTGTCATTTAAGTAATGAAAGGATTCTTTGTGTGACTATTTTTCTTTGCTTGAATTTATTATGTGTATATATGAAATATGATAAATGAAATGCAAAGTGGTGGTTTTAGTGTTATATTTATTGCTTAATGACAGACCTAAACCATCCAGCACAAAAGACACTAACTTATCACCCTAAAAATAAATATTATTGCCTGTTTGCTCGGTTTTATTAAATGTACACATTGATTTAAGAATAAAAAAATTCAAATTAAATAAAATGTGTGTATTAGGCATGGGCCGATATAAGTTTCTGACGGTGTGATAACCTTGGATAAAAAAAATATATCACGGTTTCACGGTATTTTGATTACCGCTCTAAAATATGTTCTTTTTAAATGTCTGGCTAAAAAACTTTTTTCCCCTTTGAACACAATATATTTCATTTAAAATATTTTGCGGCAGTAAACATGTCAGGCTAATATAATTCAAGTGAATCATTGACTTCTGCTGTCTTCATTAGTTTCAATAACACAGATTTCTTTACAATTTACATCTAAAAACAAAAAAAAGTAAATAAAAAAAATCCTAAACATACCTTAGGAACGGTATAGCAGAACATTTTGGTGGTGTGAAAACATTGACTTTTCCAAACCGTGGTATACCTTTAAAACGGTTATCGTCCCATGCCTAGTGTGTATCTGATCTGCACAGCATCAACCCTGGTCATATGAAATATTAATACAAATTTTAAATAACTGTGTTTGATGTAATATGTTTAAAACTGTACTTTAATTGCAGCGAATTCTGAATTATTATTGTTCTCATTATTTATACCCAAAAATAGCAGGAGACATATCCTTTTAATACAAGTTTACTTTCTGTTTCTCTGTTTGTCAGGTTTGGACAAAATCGAGTTCCTTCAGAGTCACGAAAATCAGGAGATCTATCAGAAAGCCTTTGACCTCATCGAGCATTATTTTGGAGTGGAGGAAGAGGATGCTAATCTGGTTCCACAGGTGGACGAGAACCAGCAGCAGTTCCTTTTCCCTCAGCAGGAGGCCCCGATGGAGGGCTTCCAGCTATAACCAGCCTTCAGACTCTTCCCGGCCGCCCACTGACCTTTACACCCTTCCCTGCACCTCATACCCGGTACTAAAAAAAAAACATACATCGGAAACACTCAGAGCGCACTGACATCTGGGTGAACCCGAATCAATCGACCCCTGACCCAGACTGATTCATTTGATTCTGTTTAATGCAGGGGAACATATCCAATGTCCCATCACACCCAAGAGAAAGCTCGATTTTAGTTACTTTCATTGTTTTTTTGTTTTTTTTTTTTTCCCCCGTCTCAATGATGCAGCTAAATAATCATCCCCTCAGGTAGAAATCGTGACGCTGTGTCGTTTTTTTTTTTTCTTCTATTAAGGGGAGGTTTGCTTCAGCTTTCACTGAAAGGTGAGAGAATTGTTTGCTCATCTAATCACAATCAGAAAATTCAAGACTTTATCCACTTTCATAAGATGTTGCATCATAGGATTACTTTGCTTTTTGTTCATTTTTCATATTCTGGTCATTAAACAAGACTTCTTGGGTTTGATAAGGCCATGCTTCATAGGAGAAACATCTGCAGATAAAAGGATTATTTCATACCAAACTGAAAAATCTGTCATTTACTCTCTCTCATTGGTCAGCTTTGCATCACAAATGATGAAGTATTTAATAGAATCTAAGAGATTTTTGAGTGTTTGTTCTTCCAGGACACTTCAAAACCTTCATACAGGGATCAAAAAAGAAATCAATATATAAATAAAATTAAAGTCTTCTGAAGAGATTTATTTAAATTGCAGATTTAAAGGGGATAGTTCACCCAAAAATGACAATGCAGTCATCATTTACTCACACTTGAGTCAAACAATTAGGAGTTTCTTTCTTTTGTTTCACACAAATGAGGATATTTTGAAGAACGCTGGAAAATTGTAACCATTGACTTCCGTTGTATTTGTTTTTCCTACTATGGATGTTAGTAGTGGTCTGCTTTTTTCAATATTATCTACTTTTGTGTTGAATAGAAAAAAAACTTCTTAAGGTTTGGTAAATGTTCATTTTCTGGATGAACTATCCATTTACTTTGGGCTTTTATTCATATAATCAATTCATCAAAAATAAATCAAATCGATTTACATGGCTGATCAATATCTGTGTAAATAAAAAAGCTAAAATAAATATATCAAAGTCATAATATTGCTTTGAAAGACACTTGTTTATTTGCAAGTTAATTTACTCATTCATCACAAACTAATTTTTTGAGATCTTTATGAACATTTTGAAGTGTCAAGACAATTTGAGGTGAACAGACTTTCAAAAGAGGGCTAGAAATCTGTCAGATTTCATAAAAAACTTCATTTTCATTCTGAATGGTGAGTAGAGAATGGCGTAACTTTCATTTTGGAATGAACAAGCTCTTCAAAGGCTTTCTGGAGTTGTTTCACCTCTCTTAGTATTAGTATTCATTAACGTCTTCATTTCAGACCGTGCTGGGAGTAGAAACTGATATTTGACGTAGTGGGTGGTGTTGATAATCCAGGTAAAGTACTAAAACAGTATCCTAACAGAAGTCATTACCGTTGACACACAATCACAAATGACTGGTGAAGTGAGCTCATTTAGTAAAGATAATGCCCAGTTTTTCTGTTTACCCCCCTTTTTTTTTACCAGTCAGAGGTGACATATCTAGTTGTAGGATGTTCGTGGTGTGCAGTGTTATGAAGAACTCTTCTTTTGATTTAAAAGGCTTTAACTTTGAAATGCGATCTAGGAAAATA
>CAIGQQ010000001.1:14911871-14977302 GCA_903798035.1 Danio albolineatus
ATGTGTGTATATATGTATATGTGTATATATGTATATATATATGTGTATATATGTAGTGAGAAGTGCTTGAGGATCCATGTATGGTAAACAAAATCTTGCTGTTAAATATTGCAGAACAGACAGACTTCATCTCTAAAGCATCTTTTTGGTGATTAAATTTCATCAGTTTATTAGATACTGATTTTATGTACAGCTTATTTATTTTAATTTTTTTATACTATTCTGTAGTCTTGTGTTTTCTGCATCATGAAAATCAAAGGGGCCATAAATGACACACAACTTCAAGTGTCTACGTCTTTATTGTGGAAAAGCTGTTTTCAGTGCAGTGTTTCATCTCGCATGTTTCTTGTGTTCAGTGGCAGAGGCAGGAGCGATTTCTTCTTGTGACATGGCTGATGAGCTGAGCAGACAGCTGGAGGACATCCTCAGCACCTATTGTCATGAGGATGGTGGTGTTGGCGGCAAGAATGCCGCGGTGACCAATGGCATGGAAGTCAATGGGCTGTCGGAGAAGGAAAACGGCAAGCAGGAGGATGCCAAACTGAATAGCAACGGATGTGTAGAGAAAGATCAGAAGAAGCTGCAGGACAAGAAGAAAGTAAAGGGACTGGGTGAGTTGGTAACTCATACTTGCTTCGATTTTACGTTATTTGAAACAATTATTTACACTACCTATTTAATGTGTTAAATGCAATTAAATGAATACTGTCATTTAACCAATTTTAGTGTTTTAAAAGATTTCAAATATATTCTGTTCGGTTAAACTAACGTTTTCTTCAAAAATATTAAGGCTCAAACCAACATTGATAAAAATATGAAATGGTTCTTCATTTCCAAGAAAGCATATTATAATGTTTATAATGATCACATGCCAATGAAAAATGGAGTAGTGATGCTGAAACTGGAGAATATATTAACATGAAACGATTATTGTTTACTAAATTTAATGATATCGTACAGCATAACTGAGCATATTGTATTTTTGATTGAATAAATGTAGCCACTGTGAAAGATTTTATTGTCAAAAAGATAAAAAGTCTTACCAAAATCATGAATTATAGTGTATGTAATGTATAATAAAGTTATTAATATATCATCATGCACATAGTTGGCCAGTTTTGAACCACTTAGTATTTTTATGTCATTTTCGTAGTTCAGTTTGTAGTTCAATTCATATGATCATGAACTCCTGAATGTTTTTAAAGAAAATTGTCTATTTGTATCAATTTCTAACTAAATAGTATTTGGTAGAGTGGTCAGTAAAGCTATGTTAAATTTTGCTATTCATAAAGCCTCAGAAACTTTTCAGTTTTCTTTTACTGTGTCATTTCACACCACAAAAAAAATGTAGTTCTGTGATAAACCATAGTCAATCGACCCAAATGATCAGTTATTACAGTGTATGAGATTAGTCAAATTGAGAGCTTTTGAATCAAAATCAAACCATAAAATCTGTCAACCCCACTAATAAACCCTGTTGTTAACTAAAATTCATTCTCTGCTTGTACATTGTAGGGAAGGAGATAACTCTTCTAATGCAGACCCTCAACACACTGAGCACTCCAGAGGAGAAGTTGGGTGGTCTCTGCAAGAAGTATGCTGAGCTGGTAAGTCATGATTATCTTATGATCACCTCCAACAGTATTTTGTACATGTATACTGTGTAGATAGATGGATAGAAACAATGAGTGAATACTTGTACATTGTATTGATTGTCTTGTTTTAACAGTAGTTTATAAGTGTCTTCATGTTACATGTTCAAAACATGTTCTTCGTTGGTTTAAGGGCTCTTTCACAAGTCTTTATGAATGATTCATTGACCTATGCTATCAAAATAATTTTTAATAAGAGTAGTACAAATTAAAATTGTAATTTGAGATGGCCTGAATCCATTAATATTTTATCAGAGGTATACTTATTTGAAAAAAGTTTACTATAACAAGGCATATAAAGTATATAATACAAGACAACTGAACAACTAAAGGATTCCCATTTGCATAGATCTACAAAGATATCTATTGCGTCACAGTATCTGTTCTGTAATAAAAATGTTATTCCTAATGTTTTTAGAATGTTTAGAATGAAGAAACTGTGAACGGTACTGTACACTGCTAATATCCTTTTCTTATATTGAGTTTGTCTTATTTTTAGGCCAAATATCTGAAAATTATTAAGACAAGACAAGTAATAATCCAGACATGTAATAAAATATCAAAGTGGGAAAAAAAGATTATTTTGTTCATCCCATTGACAGATTATTTTGCTTGTTTGATATTAAGACTAGAAACAGACAAAAAATCTAAAAGAGAAATATTTTTTGCAGTGTTTTCGCATTACAAAATGAAGCTCTGGGGCAAATAAAACAAAGAATACCCTTTTTAGGTTGATTAAAAGAAGTACTTGTTTCATGTAGTTCTAGAAGAAGACTTGCTGCAGTGTTCTGACTGGGATTAGACAGTACTGTCTGTATAAATGAGCTGATTAAGGGTTAATAGCACCACGGTTGCCCTAAGCCTTTAGGCGGACATTCAGCTGCCTGAGCTTCAGTTTCTCTCCATGAATACAATACCAGGAAGTGCAGAGAATTTTCAGCACACATTTCCACTTATGTGGCTTTCTGCAGTGTTAAATTTTAAAGATATTTCACTGTAATTATTCAGTACACATGCTTTTGAATGTTAATATTCTAGTGTCTTGACAACCCTATATTAGACAGCTTATAATTATATGCCTCTTCTGCTGTATTTCTTGTAGTTAGAAGAGCACCGTAATGCTCAGAAACAGATGCGGGCTTTGCAGAAGAAGCAGACGCAGCTCATCCAGGAGAAGGACCATTTAAGAAATGAGCACAGCAAGGCCATCCTGGCTCGCAGCAAACTGGAAAGTCTCTGTCGAGAATTGCAGAGGCACAACCGCACACTTAAGGTACACCAACTTGACTTGCAAATAATAAGATACTGAAGTTGTTATGTGCGTGCCACATTCAAATTTTTAAATTCAAAGTAGGGGTGTGCGATAGGGGTGCAACGGTTCTCTGCAAAAAATCATATCGTCATGCATTGCGTTCGCATGCATTGTACGTATTGCACGTACAAGACCTAGCCAATCACCTCTTAAGACATAAATCTGTTGTTGACATCATGTTTCCTCACGTGCTGGTGTGTATGGAGTTTGAGAGTTCAGTGCCACAGGTGAAGGAGAAAAGCGCAAAAGTGCATATGAGACCAAAACAGTGCATTGCCTTCAGAGTTTCAACAGACACTTAACGTAAATTCAGACAGACACAAAAATAGCCACTGATCTAGGCTATTTTTGTTGTTGCAAAGAGCCTAGATCAGTGGTCACTAACAGGCGGCTCAAGGTCTGTGTCCAAACCTAGAAGCGTTCCATACGGACCCAAGCATACAACCTATAAAGGTCTGTGTAGGTCTATTACTGCAGTCCCGCTTCCCCTGCACACGCTATTTATTCCCTCTGTTTACCCACTGTCTGTAAAGAAAAGTTTTATTCTCAACAGACTGTTCCCGCTGAATTCAGATGAGAGAGGAGTCGAACGCTCTGCTCTCTCTTTGCTTAAGTTTTATTCACTGTGATGATGCTGATAAGTGATAACAGGGCTCTCTGGAATGATTGTGAATAAAAATGTGTTGTTGCCTTGGTAATGCCAGCATAATGTAAACTGATGTAATCAATACTCTAATAGTGCTCATTTATTAAGATGTGTTGACATAATTATTATTTGCATAATTGGCTGAGCCTGTTGAGTTGGAAATTTAAGCTTTTTCTCACTTTTATTTTTTTTAAGCATATTATTTAAACATACAGTTTTTAAAATGCCCTACTTTTATTTAATTAAAGAGAGAACATGCAAATCTAGTCATATGTGTGAAGCCTGGTGAATTGTCTTTGTTGTATATTGTTCTTTGAATTTTTCTGTAGCCATTTTTTTGTTAATCATAGCACATACCGTACTGTACTGAAACCATAACCTCAAAACCATGATGCATACCGAACCGTAAGTAGAATGAACTGTTGCACCCCTAGTGTGCGATATTGACAAAAAGTGATGTATTTTTGGCGTGTTATTTTTATAACAATTAAATGTCATTTTTCTCGTGGTGCCTTGGAGGATAAATACACCTACAGTATGTGGGAAGGGTCTAATAGGTGATTTATATTTATTTATTTATTTTTAAATTATTCAATTAGACACAATGAAAATTACTTTATAAATTGTTAAAAACAGAAATAAATCAGACTACATTGTTTCAAGAATTGAACTGACTCTGTATTAAATTCTTATTTGTTACTGTTAATGAAATCAATGTAACATTTTCTTGTGTGATATTAAAGTGGTAGTTCAACTAAAAATTTGAATTATGTTATTAAATAGTCAGCTTCATGCCGTTACAAACCCCTAATAATTCAGAACACAAATTAAGATAGAGAGCTCCCTCATCCTCCATAGACAGCAAGGTTCCTGACTCGTTTTAATTACAAAAAGGTACCAAAAAACATCCTCAAAACAGACCATATACCTTCAGTGGTTTCATCGTAATATTATCAAATTTGAAAATACTTTTGTGTGCACATAAAACAAAAATACCCACTTTATTCAACAGTTTCTTCTCCTCAGTTTGAGCATTTTGGTTGTGTGTGTGTATACGTCTCAGTGGGGCCTTAAAATTGAAAGCACATAGACTGATGGGGCATTTGTCAGTCAATATGGGCACTTCAGTAGAGACCCCCACAGGCACAAATGCTGATATATCATAAAGAATAAAATGTTTTGAAGATGCAGATCGTTTCCTATGAGAGTTCATGGGTAGGTTGGGGTAGAGGGATGGAATATACACTTTGTACAGTATGTAAATTACGCATGACGTCTATGAAGAACCTCCACTTATAGATAAAAAATATATGTGTGGGCTTTGTATTAGCAATTCACTGAATGTTTTTGCAGAGTAACATACTTAATAATGTGAACTTGCATATGGTTAAACCAACAACATTATCATAGATAATAAATATTACCACACCCCTAATTGTTATGTTTGCTTTACTTGGCAGGAGGATGGTGTGCAACGTGCCCGATTGGAGGAGGAGAAAAGGAAAGAAGTGACTTCACATTTCCAAGTGACACTGAATGACATTCAGGCTCAGATGGAGCAGCACAATGAGCGGAATGCAAACCTGAGACAGGAGAACATGGAGCTGGCTGACAAACTCAAGAAGCTTATTGAGCAGTACGAGCTCAGAGAGGAGGTGAGACATACAGAACAGAAGACAGAAACTGAAAACATCATTGTAACTTTGATAAAAGAGTAATCCAGTTTCAATTTAGAAACATCTGTGGTATTATTAGTTAGGCTTTAAATCATAAGTAAATGATAATTATATGTGTAGTGTAAGAAAATAAACTTTATTTAGATTCTTTTCAAAGTATAGACATTAATGTGCATTCATCCACTAAAAGTTAACAAAAAAATCCAAAAAGTGGGACTACCTTTTATCAAAGCACAGTTTTATCAACTGTTGCCTTTGGTTTTGTTATTTGTATACAGTGCAGTGTTATTCATCCATTAAAGCTGATTGTAAGTATGACTTGTTTTCTTTTTCAGCATATTGACAAGGTGTTCAAACAGAAAGATCTGCAACAGCAGCTGGTAGATGCAAAGCTTCATCAGGCACAGGGACTGCTCAAAGACTCAGAGGACCGGCATCAGAAAGAAAAGGACTTTGTGAGTTTCGACGTCATTTTTTTAGTACTTCAGTTATTTTATTGGTGACTTCAACTGAGTAACAGAGTTCCTAAAGCCCTGCTCACACTCTGATATTTCAGCCATGATTTTGTCATCTGAGACGAATTTGGTAAATCCTAAAAGATTGCTGAAATCCTTGGCTAAAATCTGTGATCTTTGATCGTTGGTTTGACATGTTCACAGACAGCTGCTTTATGCCCGTTACGATCAGATTTTCCCTCCGATGAAGTTCTGGCAGTGTCAGAAGATTTCAGACACTTTCCTGCAGTGTGACAACAGCTGCAACGAGCATCAGTCCAAGAACCAATAGGAGTGCCAAATTTGATGACGCAATCACTGCGACAATTCAAATGACCGTGGGGAAATGTCAAAACAGTTTTTTCTTTCTGGTTTTATTATTGAGGTGCGCTGTGTGCAAAATTGCTGCTACGGTTTGTTTACATTTGCTGTAAGGAATCATTTCAGAACACAGGATCGTGTAAGTGTTAGGATGACGTCAAACTCCGGGGGCGTTTACTTTCGTGTTTGACGTGTCTTCATTGTCGTTCAGTCTGACTTTATGATAGCTGAGATCTTACAGTGTGACATAGGAGCCATGTTCGTGCAGTCTGACATGCTACAATCGTTCAGTATTATAAAAAAATCGCACAGTGTGAGCCGGCCTTAATACGGATCATTGGATTTCAAAAATGACTGATTTGGTGGAAATCTTTCTCAATTTATGGCAACATTTACAGCATTTCTGATGTTGTTTTGCTTTGAAAATATACACAGATTTACACATCTTAGTTCTTCATTACCTTTTGACCTTAAGAACCGTTTATAGTCTCTGTAATTTAATAAAGGGAACTCTGAGAGAAACAAAGAAAGTGTTTACTTAACCACACAAAACCCACTATATCTTATTTGATACATAACTCTAAATGATAAATTATAAAAAAAAACAGCTGTTAAAATCTCTTTTAACAGCAGCCTTAGAAAAATAATGTTTTATTCAGTACTAAACCTACTACTAATGTGACTGTTTGTGTACAATTTCTGTCATGAGTTGCCTAAAAAAGCTTTTGAAAAATGTCCTGGAGAAGGATTTTTTTAAAAAGAGTGTGAACCCTGTAAAAATTAAATATGCATAAAACAAGTCACAGGCTGCCATGTTTTGTCTATGACTAGTATCGTTCACACGCCAAGTGAGCGATTTCTATTTGTAAATATAATGTTATTTAGTATAACAGTATATTTGATACAATGTAGATAGCGTGAAAGAAATTGAAGAGTGTCCTTGCAAACCAAAATATATCTGCACCATTTGCTTAATTTTGTGTCAACAAAATCATGGAAATTCAGCATTTTAGTCATTTAGGCTCTGGGAAAATAATTGACATTTGGTTTAGAGTGAGTAACCTGGAATGCAAGCATGTTTTTTTTTTACTGAGGGAGGTGAATGCACAGACGTTTACTGTGATACTGCCACTAAGTGTGTGTGTTGTTGCCCAGGCTATTTTCTCTACTACTGACATCCAGTTACAGATGTTGCCATCAAGGTGTCTTTTTAGAGTTCCTGCATGCAGAAAAAATAGACCAAAACACTCATTTGTTATTATTGCCATTGAGTTACTGAACAAATCTTTTGAGGAGGAGAATATAAAAGACATAATAAAAAAATCTAAATACATAAATTGTGTAGCACACTGTGAGTTTGAGGTCTTAATGTTTGATTGGGGTAATTATATGATTATGATTATGATTGATTATTTGTTTTATTGGTATAAAAATTGGTTGTTTGCACAGCGATGGCTAGTTTAAATGGCACTATGTGCTGTTTAGGGTAACGAAAGTTGCTGCAAAGTTGATTCTGAGTCTGTTGTGGTTATTCCACCTGGACAGAGCTGTCAGTTACTAAATAATATTTGTATTGTCTCTTGTTTCTTTCTTTTCCAGCTCCTGAAAGAGGCAGCAGAGTCTCAGAGGATGTACGAGCTCATGAAACAACAGGAGCTTCATCTGAAACAGCAGGTGAGGAGCATATAAGATCGGTCTGATCTGGCTCACATACTGATAGAACATCTCAATAGTTTCCATCAAAGGGATGTAGAGCATGATGAAATTTAGGAGAAGGTTCTGGATGAAATCTCAAGGTAGTTGGAAACAGTATTACTAAATCTGCATTTGCCACTTGGGAAATGGATAAAAAAAAAATGCAAGTTGGGAACAGTGCCTTAGATGAGTTTTTACATGGTCAAATGCTGCTCAGAAATATTGTCATATGTTTTATTAGAATTATCTCTTTTTTTTTCCAGCTCTCGTTGTACACTGAGAAGTTTGAAGAGTTCCAAAACACACTTTGCAAAAGCAATGAGGTGTTCACGACATTCAAACAAGAGATGGAAAAGGTAAGTCACTAGTTTTTGTATTTTAGATGCTGTGTACTTCACATTCCTATAAAGAAACTGTTATTCTCAATCATCTGTATTTATGCATAGAATAAAGGTCTTCTTTATCATTGTCATCCGTTTCACAAAACCAGTGATGGACAGTGAGAATGTATTTTTGTTTTGAAAAACTTCTGTTGTGAAATAGATGTTAAACTGTTGAGGCCCATGGCATTAAATACCTGAATATTGACACTTGTGTATGTTCTCAGATTTTAATTAAAAACTAACTAATAATTTTAATATTATACAATTATTAACCCCCTGCTTTGTTAAAAGGGATAGTTCATCCCAAAAATGAAAATTCTGCGATCACTTTACTCATCTACTTGTTACAAACCGGTTTGAGTGTCTTTCTACTTTTGGACACCAAGGAAGATATTCTGAAAAATGTTGGAAAAAACTGCCATAATAAATTTTGTTCCTACTTTAGATATCAGTGGCTACTTTTTCTTCAGAATATCTTGTTTTAGTGAGGGGAATGTATATTTTTGGGTTAACTATTCCTTTAAATCTCACCTGCATTGAATCCAATGGACACTATAGACCAAAACATCGATAAAGCACATTTTCAAAGGAGAATAACTGACTTTAGCATTGTTTTTCAGATGAATAATGTTTGCTTGGCATATTTGCTAAATATCTCCAAATGTATTACGGTATTTTTTATGCTTTACTAGAGTCAGAAACTCCCAAACAGCAACTTTAATTCTTTTTTATTAGGGTATCAAAACTTTTACCTAATTTGTGTATTTTAGTCACCACTGTGAATTCTAAAGGCAGTGTTTTTTAGACGATTCTTTAATCAGTGTGTTTTCCTGCAGATGACAAAGAAGATTAAGAAGCTGGAGAAGGAAACAACCATGTACAGATCACGATGGGAGAGCAGTAACAAAGCCCTACTGGAGATGGCAGAAGAGGTGATTGTTCTTCTGACAGTTAATGTCTCTGTAAAATCATTTAAAAAAAGTTTTTTTTCTAGATGTTAGTATCAGTATGTTAGTCTTATAGATATCTATTAGCTAGTGTGCTCCAAAACAGGGACAAATTTCCTATTAAATCAATATAAACATCCGAAGCTTAGAGTTTGTCACTTTCACCTAAATAGATCAATGATTTTGTTGACGTCCCCTTAATAATTGAGTTTCTCTCAAATCCTCTGACCAATTAAATGCTTTCTGGTGTCTTACATGTCCTGCCCTCTTTAAGACTCTGTTGCTGTATGCTCTTGAACTCAAAAGGGGTAGGAGCTACTGTGTCTTTGTGTGCTCAAATTACATCACACAATGAACAAAAATGTGGACATAAGATTAACTCATGGTTTTTTGCTTTTAAGTGAAGACCCCACTCAGTGTTTGTTTTGCAAAATTCCTATGGACCCTTTTCACAAGACGGTTAATGATGCGTTCAGTGGTCATCAGCAGCTTAAATCCTTAAGTTTTTAATATCTAGATTAAAAAAAAAAAACATGTATATTTATATGTATTTACACATGTGAAATATTATCGTTGCATCAAATTACAAAAACTAATTACTGCTTGTGTGAGGTGTTTCTAATGCAGTCTCTATGGAGAGGACATGAAATGTGATGTTCTCTCTTCTGGCAGCTGTTATCAGTCTCAAACAATTAAATTTTTTATTTTTTCTGAAAGTCTTGATAACACCGTTGTTGAGTTTCTTTTATGTCAGCAAATTGGATTGTAAAACTATTTGTTGTACTTTCCCAATCTCTGTGCTCTAAGTTTACTCAACTGTGATGACTCGCTGAGAAACCGTAAATGTGAAAAGGGTCCATTACTGTAACACACATTCTATTGGACTATTAAATGAACTCACTCAAGGAGATGTTTAGCAAAGTGTCACCAGGAAACTTTGTGTAGAATTTATGCAATATATCAATGTTATCTAATGTAATCTATGTTATCTTATCTAATTTATATATACCTTTTTGGGTGTGGTATTTAATTGTATATTATTAATGAAGTGTTTTTGCCATAAAAGTAGCCATTGTTGCTGACATAGCATTAATCAAAAATATATGATGATATGATATGAACAAAAATGCACATAAAGGAGTAGACCGAACTTTTAAAGCTGTTTACAAAGTTCGTGTGGTGCTGGAAAAGTCATGGAATTTTGACAAGGCATTTTTCAGGTCTAGAAGAATTATGGAAAAGCAAATAAACCCTAAATGTTTTGGGAAAAGTCATGGAAATTAGTTTTACAAATATCTATGTAGTTAAATATATCTGAGATGATAATATTGGGTAAATTTTAAATACAACTGCGTGGGCCATCTCTTCACATGACATTCTCTGTGTGAGGTAAAAAAGCAACGCAGTTTACACTGCTCCTCTCTTTCGCTCGCACCATAATTCAAGCTACATTTTGAGTGTTGTGTCCAGAAACAATCTCTCATTGCAGAGATAAGATACTGTAGGACACTAAAGGCTCATTTGTACTATTCTTGCAAGTCTTATGAAAACACAAGCCAACATTTAAAAAAATATATTCACACAGAGACAGCAAGATACTTTCTAAAAACTATTTTACAAATATAAACTACATGGGTCATCACATATGTTGTAATACATTTGAATGTTGTGTCACACTTTATTTTGACGGTCCGTTTGTTGAATTTAAGTTACATTGCATCTATATGCCAACTAATTCTCATTAGATTATAAGTAGACTGATAGGTTGGGGTTAAGGTTAGTGTGGGTTGACATGTACTTGCAAAGTTTCTTATAGTCAGTTCAATGTGTGTTGAAGAACTGTTAAATGTCAGTATCAACAGATTAAGGAGACAGTCTACTAATACTCAAATGGACCATCAAAATAGTGTGTTCCCGAATGTGTGTTTTTTTTTCTCTTATTTACTATGTGTGCATTCATTACATGAAACATTATCATGAATATTTACCTGAAAGTTATGTAAAAGTCCTTGAGTTTTAGTATTAAAAATTTATAATACATATACAAAAATTATTATAAACTACAGGGATCATCGCATAGGCTGTAATAGGTTTGAACATGCATTTTTTTTTTCTTATTTACCACGTGTACACGTTCATTACATAAAACATTAGGTCAGGAAAATTTACCTGAAAGTTTTGGTAAAGTCCTTTAATTTCAGTAGTAAAAATGTGTATGCGCCCTGTGTTTAATATTAAATCTTGATTGCATGTCTTTTCTCTTTGTCTGCTTTAGAAAACACTAAAAGACAAGGAGTTTGAAAGCCTGCAGGTGAAGGTGCAGCGACTGGAGAAGCTCTGTCGCGCGCTACAGATAGAGCGCAACGAGTTGAGTAAGAAAGTTCAGAGTTTTTCCACAGGCATCGAGAATCAGCCGGACACAGAATCGGGGTCACCTCCTGAAGCCACAGACTCGGAGAAGAGCAGCCCCGTCCACCAGAACACCCCAGAGACTCCACAAAGCGCCTGTAGCCCGGCGTGCCACTGCGGACCAGACCTGGAGGCCGAGTCTCACAGAGAGGTGTGTTCAGCCCAGGATTGAGTCTTACTGTCTCCGGTGGGCCAGGACACACACAATCCTTCCCGCCTCTAGCAGATCCCCCCCACAAACCTCGACGAGCAGGCGGTGTCTTGTTGTTTTTATGCGTCCCCGGACCTGCTGACTTGTCTGCTCCTGGGGGTTTTCATCGTGTCAGGGAAGATTGTGCCTTCAAACATGATTCCTATGCTGTGTTTCTACTCCTTGGTTTTTATGTGGCTCGCTTTAATTCTATTATTTACGTTTAGGAAGGCCATGGGTGTTGCTGCTGTCTCGGAAAGCTCAGTGTTCGTCCACTAAATGCTTGTTTTTCTTTGTCAGTTTGGTGTAAAGTATATTAACAAACAGACTGCTGAAATTGGATGAAATTGTTGATGAAAGGCAGTTTTTGTTTTTCCTGTAGGTGTTTTTATTTCATTTCTGGCCTTAAGTTGTGTCAGGTAAAATCTGCTTGTATAATTTCCCTTTTTTTGGTTTGTCATCCGTAAATCAGTTTGCACCAAACGAAGAATGTATGGTTCGTGATCCATCACTTGTCGGAGTTTAGAATTGTAGACGTACGTTTAAGACTAATATTATTTTGAGTTGAAGGCTCAGCTAATCTGAACCCAGGATTCGTTATGCTTTTGCACAACACTTGAATTTTTCACATATGTATCTTTTAACTTAAGTTTACACCACTAGTATTTTGTTTGTTTATATACTGTAACTACATTTCTTCAACTCATTCCATTAACTTGTAATTGGTAACATGCACTTAAATGATTTCATGACCACTTTTTTTTTTTTTTTTTTTTTTTTTTCAGTCTGCGGTTTCACTTTGAACAATTTTCAGCTTACATTTGTGTTTATGGCATACAAATTGTATTTAATATATTCATATAGTTAAAAAGAATGAAGATTACGTACATCCCCTAGTCCAGTTAAGTCAGACGATTCAAAAACACTATGCAATTCTAGCTCTGTTCATGTCATCTTGGTGTTTAGCGAGCGAGCAAAGCACTGACATGCTGAGAAATGAATGTAAGTTCCACACAAAGTGACTTAGTCCCGTGATGTCAGTAAATTCCAGCACTCTTGGATTTTTGAGTTCGTTTTCCAGTACATGTTTTTAGCACCCTTGCAGTAGCTCTCTGAGCAGATTAGTAAAATGTTGTAGTGTTGAGCATGAAGTGCATCAAGTCATCAGTCGGCCATGTAAAATCTCGCGTATTTCATTCCAAGTCAAGGTATCTGCTTTAATTGAGATTCTTTTGTTTCAAAAAGTTTGCCAACTGGTATTTGTGAGTCGTTTTATCATTTGCTCGTCATTCAAATTTGACATTTCCATTATATAAGAAGGTACCAAAGATCTTTGTTGATTTCACACCCTGTATACATTTATTTGCAAATTAAAATACTAAGGAAATTAAAATCATTTGTGTATTTTATTTATTTCTTTGCGGTTTGTTAAGGCAAATGCTATGTAAATGAAGTGTTAGTATTATTTATTGAATGTGTAATATGGAATTCCAAAATTGTTGGATTATAACATTTTACCATGACTTACAAAAGATGCAGTTATGTCATTCAGTTTCATAGTTTCTGTTTAGCAGTTAATATATCAAAATAAATCTTCAGGCATATTAAGAATAGCAGTTTTAAGGATGTTTGTGGAGCCCCCAAAATACTAAATGATTGTTATTTTAAATCTATTCTTCTAATCACTAGTTTATCCATTTGTGAGGACTATGTTATTCTTTTAAACAATTTAAAGTGAGTTTAGTATGATTTCTTATAATTTTTCTCTTACTCTAATTCATATTATTTTACATATTTCTAGAAGCACGAGTCAGAACAGAAATGCTGTTTTTATTATTTTGCTGGATGATGGTGGAACATTGTTAGGTGGTTTTGCATTTTAATTTCAAGAGCTAGTGTGCATTTAAAACACTTTTATTGTATATTATTAATTTTTTTAAAAATTCAGTTTGATGACACAAAAGGTGTCTCGTGTCTCTTTGACCCATGTGAATGTGCTTGTTATATAATAAAGATTGTTCGGTACAAAATTTGAGTTAACTTTTCTAATTAAAAGTGGCGCCGAATTTCGTCTCTCTAACGAAACTGAACAATAATGTTGGCGTTTCTTTTTCAAGAACCAACACCGGTGTGGTGAGAAATTTTCTGTGCGCAACACGGACCCATTTTCATCTGTACAGGAAGTGAAGTCCGTCTTTTCCGTTTGTAACCGGGCGCCGTTCAGCACGCGTACGGCGTACTGTTTTTTTTTCTAAGGCAGATTGAAGTGTAATTTCAGTCATATTCTGCGTACAAAAATCGGCGACAATGGTAAGCACAAGTCTATTTCAAACCCCATCTATTAATTAGAACTCAGACACACCGGAACAGTGTTAGCCGGGTGTTCTTTAGTAGCTAACGGATGCTAAGTTATGATCCGCCAAATATCAGCTTCGTCATGTGATGAAACGACGCTAGAAAATGTAACATTACTGTAGCATTATGTGTTTTATGTCAATGTATTAAGAAGCAAACGAGCATTCCATACTATACTCAGTAGTTACCGTGACTTGCATCATCTGTTGTGGTAATAAAATGGCATAAACACACTCATGCCTTCTGTTTTCCTCAGAAACCCATTCTTCTTCAGGGCCACGAGAGGTCCATCACTCAGATCAAATACAACAGAGAAGGAGATCTGCTGTTCTCAGTAGCCAAAGACCCAGTAAGTCATGAACGAACTACATTGGATAAATAAGTCATTTTTTATACCAGTCTTGCTTTGCTTTTCGTTATTAGGACGATTTATTCCAATGTACATTTTCACTTTAGATTGCGAACGTGTGGTACTCTGTCAATGGAGAAAGGCTTGGCACTTACAATGGACACACAGGTGCCGTCTGGTGTGTGGATGTTGATTGTATCCTTTTCTAAATGATGTCTCTAGTGTTGGAGCAATGGTAACAGAATCACATTTAAATATACATGTTTTACTCTATTCATTTGGATGTTAGTGTCATCTGCTTTATTTATACTTTACTCTCAAGTCATTTGTTTTGGGGATAGTTTTTCTTAACATGTTTCAAAGGGGACACAAAGAACGTGTTGACTGGATCTGCTGATAACAGCTGCAGGCTCTGGGACTGTGAGACAGGTCAGTGGTTTGTTTTAATGTAAATTGCACAAAATATCTGTTGGTGTTGTGCTTTTGTGAAAAATAATATCAAGCTAAATGGGTTAAAAAATGAACACAAGGCTCTCACTAAAATGTCAGCTGGTGTAAAATAATTTTATTATAATGTAAAAGTATTAAAAGACTATTTTTAGGGATAAAAGTGCAACCCTGAAATGTAAATTAAATTATAGTACTCTTATAATTAGTGTAATAATCCTCACATTGTATTATATTTATACAATACATTTGAAATATTGCCTTTTTATGTTAGTAATTTAAAACACAATTGTCATGCCTTGTTATTACTATTCTCAAGCAGGCTATTTTAAATGTCTTCAGTCGTATATTTATTATGTTTTCAACTAAAAAGCAAAATGTAAACCTAATGCAAGTTTTGTCATTTAAAAAAATTATATTATAAACATTAAACTAGTTAAAAAAAATGTTACATTTATTTTACAATTAAATTCAAAATTCACCCTGACACCACCTGTATTTTGATTTCAATTTCTAAAAAAACATCTGTTTAGATGTGCCTTTGTCGAATGAGCACTGTGTTACGTCCCACAGATTGCACATGTTGTTGTTGTTATTGTTGTAATTATTATTATTATTATTATTATTCATTCTTTTTAACACATTTTAATCTCTTTTAGTCTGTTTTAATAATTTTTAATTCTTTTAATCATTTTATTTTCTTGTCTTTTAATCTTGTTTATGTAAAGCACTTTGACTGTGCTATATAAATAAACTTGCCTTTCCTTCAATAAAAAATAAATAGTTTGTAAAGATGATTTTTTTTTTTGTTCCTCAAACAGTCAAACCCTCTAAACTAGGCATGGGCTGGTATAAGATTCTGACGGTGTGATAACCTTGGATAAAAATATCACGGTTTCACGGTATGACGGTATTGTGATTACTGCTCTAAAATATATTATTTTTAAATGTCTGGCTAAAAAACTAAAAATTTTTCCCCCTTTGGACACAATATATTTGATTTTGAGAAACATTTAAAATATTTTGGGGCAGTAAACATGTCAGGCTAAATAATTTAAGTGAATCATTAACTACTGCGGTCTTCATTTGTTTCAAAAACACAGATGTCTTAACAATTTACACCTAAAAAAAAAATGTAAATAAAAAAAAATATATATCTTACTCATACCTTAGGAACGGTATAGCAGAAAATTTTGGCGGTATGAAAACCTAGACTTTTCCAAACCGCAGTAAACCTTGAAAACGGTTATCATCCCATGCCTACTCTAAACATAACAATATAAGTTCTTAAGAAAAACAATTTCTGTTCCGGTGCTGAACAATGTGTTGTGTAAGCAAACATTATTTCTTTAAACTATCATTTAAAACACCTTTTTTATTAAGCAGTGTTTATAAAAATGTCAAATGACACGTTTATGTTAAATCACATTTGTATATTGTTTGCTCAGGAAAGCAGTTGGCTCTGCTGGAAACCAGTTCAGCCGTGAGGACGTGTGGCTTTGACTTCAGTGGGAACATCATAATGTTTTCCACAGACAAGCAGATGGGCTACCAGTGCTTTCTTAACTATTACGACCTGCGAGACCCCCAACAAATCGGTATGTATTGTTACAGCTAGCTCTTAAAACATCACCGATGATACTTATTGATCAAACATGTTCATTGTCTTGTTTTTGTCCACAGAGGACAACCAGCCGTACATCTCTGTGCCCTGCAGTGAATCAAAGATCACCAGTGCTGTGTGGGGTCCGCTGGGGGAGTTTGTCATCGCTGGCCATGAAAATGGAGAAATTAACCAGTTCAGCGCAAAGGTTTGTGCATTCATGTTCTTTATCTTACTCTTATCTCACACTTTTTGGTTCTAAACTTGGAATTAGGTCATTTTGGTGTCTGCACACTAAAAGAATAATTATCCCAAAAAAGAATCATTTACTCACTTGTGCTTTATTCTGTTGAACACAAAAGTTGTTAATGGTTGATTGTATCCATTGACATGCATAGTATTTTTTTTTTCTGTTAAAAATATGTTCTTTTGTTTTGAACAGAAAAAGATACTCAAACATGTTTTTAACTTGAGTAAACAGAGTAATTTTATTTTGGTGAACCATCCGTTATAAATTTACAAAAGTGAAACAAAATCACGTAATAATTGTGAAAAACTGTTTCTTTTTGTCTTTTTTTGTAACATAGATATGTAAAAATAAAACCCTCATTATAAACCCTTATTACTATTATAAAAGACAAAAATCTGCTTTATTTTATTGTTTTAAATGAATTGACAAATGGGTAAAACTTCATTTGAAGGGTAATAACAAAGTATAAAGATTGAAAAGGAAAATTAATTGGTAATAATTTTGGCCTGCACTTTGATCTTTAATTATGCCATAAACTTAAAAAAAATATGTTTGACTATATATTATTATTATTATTATTTGTTATGTAAACAGTTGTTATGCTGATTGATATTTTAATTCATAAAAGTACACATTGTAATATATGGATTATAGTTTTTATACTTAAAAACCTTGTGCTGTCTTCTTTTTTATTGCCAGTTTAACATCTTGTTTAACAAAAACAAAGAAAAGTGAGAATTCAGAGCAATCTTGCGAAAGTTAAAACTTCCTAAAAAATCCTTTCTATCTATCTGTCACTATCAGTCTGTCAATTAATTATTCCCTAGTGGAAATGCACAACTCTAAAAGAGTGGAATTCTTTAAAAGTATTTGTTATCATCTGATGCTTTATAAATTGTTTCTATTTCTCATTTAAAAAATCAAATGAATAATGAGTCATAGTTTCCACGAATGTTACCACATTAGTATGATTTCTAAAAGATCATGTGACATTAAAGACTGAACTAATGGCTGCTGAAAATTTTGACAGCATGTATAAAATACTTATTTTTCTGTTATATTATTTTACAGTATTACTGTATCAATAAATATATAGTCACACTTTTTTTATAAGTTAATGAAAGAAAATAATAATCATACATGCTTGTCAGTTTGTGAAGAGAAGTTTGGTCTCCAAGACTGAATGTGTGTGGTTATTTTATTTTTGCCTCAGTCAGGAGAGATTTTGAAGAAGGCGAAGGAACACACCAAACAGATCAATGACATTCAGTCATCGGTGGATCTCACGATGATCATCAGCGCCTCTAAAGACTGCACCGCCAAGGTTTGTGTCAAAAGCTCAATCTAAACCACCATGTGCAGGGCTGATACTTGGTTGGATTGACTCCTGTAATGCTTTCTCCTTTATTCAGATGTTTGACTCTACAACACTCGACCATGTCAAAACCTTCAAGACAGAGAGACCCGTAAACTCTGCTGCTATTTCACCCATCATGGACCATGTGAGTCTCAAAATAGAGATTTCTGATAGAAATAGAAATTTCTCCTTCAGCTTGTTAATTACGTTTGTGTGTTTTACAATGATGGTGACATGTTATAGGTAGGCCCACACAGAATCCGCAGATTTTCAGTAAAGTTATTGAATATGAAAATGCGGTTTGTAAAGTAGTAGTTACTGTCTTTTAGTAAATATATTATATGAGAGACTTGCTTTGTTTACCAAATAAAAGGATCTAATTGGATTTCCATTGTAAACATTAAATAAAAGTTAATGTATAATTTTTCATTTCATATGATAAGTTTTTAGTTACGATACTCCCAAAATCATTTGGTATAAATCTGCAGATTTTTAACAATAGCCTGCGCAGAGATAGCAAAAAATGTCCACATACTCTGTCTGGCCCTAGTTATAGGGCTGGTTGATAATTATTCAAAGGGTGCTGCTTGTTTAGTTTTTGTTTTTAGAGCGAGTTTTTGTTTGTGTATTTTAGTGAAGAATACAAATGCTTTTTATGTCATATAAAGGCAGATAAAACTGCTGATGTTTTCAACACTAGTGACAAATAGAAGAGACGTTGTCATTAGTGCAATTCAGTTATTAGGCTATTCTTCATATTTACCATGGATTTACTTTATTCCATTACCTGCATTATAGTTTTGTGGCAGGATTGGGAGTTCTGAAATATAATTACTGCAAGAATGGAAAGCCGCTTTGACTTTTATTTATTCTCAGGACATAACGTCTTGATTTCAAAAATGCAGGTTGTTATCAAGAATTACATTTCAACTAGTAACATTGTTATTTCTTGAAATCAGTGATGTCGTCATTTACAGAAATAGAATTCTTCATATCAAATATTCATATTTCATGTATTTTTCGTTGGCCAACTAGATAAAAAAGAATAACGAATAACCTTCGAGATGCGCTTCAAAACAAGCCTGCTATATGCTTCAGCGCCAAAACACGAGTTGCTGTGAGATTGTGTTGGTTTGTTAAATAAAACAGCCTAAATAAAATTTAAGTTAAATATTCGCCGTTTCAGAGGCCTATATTAAACTGTTTTACTATTAATCACACATTTGAATAAGCAGGACAGGCTTTTAAAATGTATTTAACAAAAAAAAGAGCACAATGAGAGGGCACGAATAAATGCCGCTTATTTATTTTTTTATTTTTTTAAAATAATTTAGATTGATTATTAAACAGTATACACTACCTGTCCATACATTGACAAAGCAAGAAAAAATGAGAATAAATAAAGGTGTGCGTTTGTGTGTTTTAAAGTGTGCATGTACTTAGTGGGAGATGTAAAGAAGAAATATTTGATTAAATTAATTAAATTGTAATTGACCGGTGCAGCGTGACGGAACTCGTCGTAAAGGACGAGAAAAAATTGAACATGCTAGACTTTCTGCGATGGCGTCGTGAGGGTTCACAGGCATGGAATCGGTTGTCGTGAACTATGCCACATTAACGCCTATTTGTTGCTTACGATGCCCTACGTCAAGAAAATCGTGTGATCTGACCGGGGCTTAACAGGAAATGCAGTTCTTGATATTAACAGTTTAATTCCTGATATCAACAGTTATGTTTTTGATATCACAAATGGAATTGGTGATATGAGGAATTGCATTTCCACCAGTAACTGTTAATTCCTGATATAAGCTATTACAGATTTGCTAGTTAAAAAGGTTTATTTTATTTTATTTTATTTATTTATTTATTTTTTATCAGGATTAAATTTGAACTAGTAAGAATCTAATTCTTGATTCCTGTAATTGTACTCTAACCAGGTAAATGTCACTATGGGCTGTTCAGATATATTCTTGCCAGTTAATTTCTTTTTTATATAAGTTGATTCAATACAAGCTGCGTACATAATTATCTTTGTAAATATTGTATGAAAGACTTGTAAAATACTCGTCTGGTTAACATGTTTTTGTTCTGACAATAAGACATAAACACACAGGACTAGGACTGCTCAATATATACTTTCAGCATTGATATCATAATGTGCGCATCTGCAATAGTCACATCACAGGATCTGCAATGTCAAGTTGGGTTTAGAATTGACCAGGGACTGCAGTTCAGTACACATGAATTGTGGAGTCATTGTCAATTTGAACCGTAGTCTAATAGTTTGAATTTAACTTTACTTGGGTGTGTTTTTAAGGCCTGCGACTACGATTTAAAGCAAATTTAAACCATTTGGGCATGGAAAATTGTAAAGTTTTGCAGCTTTAACAAAGTTACTTATGCTTATTTATAATATGAAGACTATACAGTGTTATTTTAGATTTAAAAATGTCATTTCAGTTCCTCAGTACTGTTTAAATCCACTGAAAACATAAATCAACCTTTATTTCATTTTTATCTTTGTTCTGTTGTTTTCATCTCTGCTTTAGTTTGTTTAATTTTTTTGTATTTTTTGAAGTTGTATGCAGATGCACTCCTCTACAAAATCATCCTAATCAATGATAAACTATGAGTTCTTTTCAAAGTTACTGAAGTCATATTGAAGTGCAAAAAATGCTCAGATCATATTGAAATACAGAAATACACAATATTGCAATGTCAGTTTTGTCCAATATCGTAAAAGTCATCTGCCTTTAGACTTGAAATGAACAGAGTTTTGACATGTATTGCGGTAAATAACAATATCGACTGATTTGAAAATATCATTGTGGTCATTTTTGATCATATCACCAAGCCTTAATATGTAGCGTTTTGCACAGGTGGTGATGGGAGGAGGTCAGGAGGCCATGGAAGTCACAACCACTTCTACTAGGATTGGCAAATTCGAGGCCAGGTTTGTGTTTAATTGTAATTTCTTCATGGGAAATTTTGAATCACTAATAATAAATGGTAAAGGCGATCTAAATGTTGTCAAAGTGCGGTAATTTCAAAACAAATCCTTACCCAGTGTTTCCATTGTCTTCCAGGTTTTTCCATGCAGCTTATGAAGAGGAGTTTGGACGTGTGAAGGGACATTTCGGCCCTATTAACTGTGTGGCCTTCCACCCCGATGGGAAGAGGTTTGTACTCAACCTTTAAATATCTTTTTGCAGCATTTTCTTTCCCTCAGAGAGTCATGGTTTCCAATAGAGACCTAATTTCAACATTTACAGTTAAGGATGCATGAAATGGTCCTTTTTGTGTCAAAATGGCACTTCATTTTGGCAGTTTGTTTAAAGGCCAATTTATACTTTTTTTTATTTATTTTTTTTTTTTTTTTATAGTTTGTACACGATAAATACATTTTAAATAATAAAATTCTGCCGCAATCGTTTTTTCTTGTTAGTTGATGAAGTTTTAATTATATATGGTATATTAATGATATTCACCTAAGCAAAAAAAAAAAAAATCATTGGTTTAAAACTGTTATTTAACAGGTATAATAACAAAAAATACTGTAATGTATTGCTTTTTATTGCATATACATGTTCAGAGTAAGTAGGTATTAATGAAGTATTATTGGTAACACTTGACAGTAAAGCATCATTAATAAATGTTAAGTAATGCATTCAAATGAACAGTGAGACTAACATTTTATAGTTAGTTAAAAAAAATATATGTGTGTGTGTGTGTGTAATTTATTAGTAATTAACTCAAGCATATTGTGACTTATTTAATTTTCATTAGGGCTGTGCAAGTAATCGCAAAAAAATCACGATGAAAGCACATGCAATTTCTAAACCACGTAAGGCTGCAATTTTATCTTTAGATTTTTATTCAGAATACGTACTTGTGCGCATGATTTTAATATGTTAACAATCAGAGCTGACGCAGAACATCGGGAAATTACAGCTAAGCTAAGTGGGAGAAAGATGTTAACCAGTCAGAGCTCACTCCGCGCACGACTTGAGCGAGTTAAACGAGAGAACCGAATAGGTGGTTTTGATTTACAGTAGTTTTTATTTATTGTTATGACTGGAATTGAGGTTTTAGTTCATCTTTATTTTTTCATGTTGTCTGTTATTAAGACAGTTTTGTTGATCAAGCAGTTAGTACTACTGTGTACAGTATGTGTTTAACTAGAGTTGAGGTTAGTTCATCTTTTATTTTATATTGTCTGTTTTAAAGATAGTTTTACTAGTTTTATTTATTAAACTTAATACTATGTTATTTTAATTGTGAAATGTTTTGTTCTGCACTTCTTGTGCACTGAAGACATTTAGAATGTGTGTATGTAGCGCGTTTGAAAAAGCAAACAGTTGCCAAAATCAAATAAATTCACAATGGCAATATTTGTTAAAAAAATCGCAATATGATTATTTTGTCCATGTTGCACAGCCCTAATAGTCATTTATTAAGATGTTAATGTCAGATAAGATTAATAGATGCTTTTATTAGTAATCATTGCTAGTATTTTATGCTAGTCTTTATTATATTTACTATAGTTTAACTAATGTAATCTATAAGCACTCAGAGAATGTTCAGTGTCGTAGGCCAGCTTGACATAGGAAAAGGTGAAAATTCAATCATTTGCTGCTGTGATGAACACCAATGCCAATCCAACAATCTGAATATTGTTAAAGGCATGCTGAAGATTTAAATAATAAATAATTGATCACAGAAAAGTTCCCACCGTCTTAATGCTGTGCGTTCTCATTATGACAGTATATTGAATATCAGCTTGTCAGCTTATATCTCTATAAAACATTTGTGAAGTGTGCTTCACATTGGAGAGTGGGCTTGACAAACCTTCTGTAGAAACACTTTTCTCTCTATATGCACTGGATACTTGGAAAAAATTAAGGAATAAAACAATGACCAAACACATCAACTAACGCAAACTAACAAAAATCATGAAATGGTCATGAAAAGGACAGAATCCTCAAGCAAACTTTGCCATGGCCGCTCTTCCTACAGTTCGGTTTGTGATGGAGGAACTCCTGCTGTTTTGACAACTCTGCCGTAAAATGAAACTGTCTTCAAATGTGATTCATTCATTTTTACCTGACTACATGTTTTTTGTTTCTTTTTTTTTTATCTCATCATGAGAAATAATCACTGTCTGAATTAGTTCAATTAGTTATAAAAAAAACCATAAGCTACTTAATAGTTGTGTAGTTATTAATTGCTAAATTTGTCTAGTTTAATATTTAACTGTTTTCTTTGGCCCACAGTTACAGCAGCGGTGGAGAGGATGGTTATGTCAGGATCCATTACTTTGACCCCCATTATTTTGATTTTGAGCTTGAAGCGTAATATCCAGAGACCTCCAGCGTTTCCAACACACCGGTTAACCCCTAACTCAGCTGCACAAGACCCTGACATGGAGATGGTGGTTTATACATTCACTACCATACAGATATTGCATTTAGAGCAATGTGTATTTAATGAATTTCACATTCTCAATAAACTGTTTGAGATACAACGTGGCCTTACTTGTTCCTGATTCCTTCTGCACTTACTGGTTTATCGTGGTTACAAAGTTAATACTTCAGTCCTGCATTAAATAAAATATATTTTTAAGATCTATCAAGGAAAAGAATGGTATGGAGTCAAATAAGTCTCATTAATAATTCACGCGTATGACGCGATGTACACATGCGTAGCCAAATTCACGTGCGTAAAATATTTATATACATTCACAAAAACAATTCACGTGCACAAAATAAAAATACACATTCATAAAATACGTTTCACAAATGCAAAACAGCATCTGCAGATTTATAAGAGTGTACAAAAAGTTTTGAATGTTTAAAACTTGCGAGTTCATCCTGAATGAGAATGTGCGAATCCTCTTTCACGTACGACTCCCCCTGGATACGAGTGTGTGTATTTTTGAGACCTTTCTGGCGACGCAGGGACCTCGTGACCTTTCAGCCAATCAGATGAGAGCTGTACTCAAGATCGCCTGTCTGCGCGCCGTTTGCGCAGTCTATTCCTCTCCAGCACGGTGAACGGAGAAGTGAAAGAGACGCGCGGGCTTAAACCATTACATTCCCTGACTTTCACTGACTAAAAACTTAATTTGCATTATATCTAATGAACATAAACTGTCTGTTGTTTATGGCTGTTGTTGCGCTTTAGTTGCCCAATATGTCAAATATACCCTATTATTTAGCAATAGATTAATAAGCATTTTAAATGATTCTGATGAATGTAACGGGTTTCATTAGAAATACGGGATGATACATTGAATGGCAGCATACACCTCGCGTCTGCACATAGATTCATTGCATACACCTGTGCAGCTCATTATCAGGAGCGCGTGGATAATCAGCATTTTAAATGGGCGTCTGTGTGAGCATTTGCATGCGACTTCTCGAGTGCAGGTGAAGCCTCCGTGGTCACAGCATTTCACTTATTCCCTTGTTTCTCCATTTGCGCAGTCTGTTCCTCTCCAGCACGGTGAACGGAGAAGTGAAAGAGACGCGCGGGCTTAAAGCATTACATTCCCTGACTTTCACTGACTAAAAACCTCATTTCCATTAAATCTAATGAACGTAAACAGGCTGTTGTTGTGCTTTAGTATTAGAATATAAAGAATTAATACTTTTCGGAATCTTTTTCAACTCCAATCCAGCCTCTCGGATCATTTCAAACATGTTTGATGCTGTTCAGGATTTCAAATCGGGCTGAACACTGCTCTGATAGCCTGCCCTCCATCCTACAGCTGCATCCCCGAAGAGAAGAGCTGAGGAGAATCACATCAGTATAAATTAAGTTTTAAGTTCTTTTTTTTATTATTATTATCATTAATTAGCCTGTTTGCTATTTTATCTTATCTGTCATCTGGGTCACTCGAGAAGTCGCATGCAAATGCTCACACAGACGCCCATTTAAAATGCTGATTATCCACGCGCTCCTGATAATGAGCTGCACAGGTGTATGCAATGAATCTATGTGCAGACGCGAGGTGTATGCTGCCATTCAATGTATCATCCCGTATTTCTAATGAAACCCGTTACATTCATCAGAATCATTTAAAATGCTTATTAATCTATTGCTAAATAATAGGGTATATTTGACATATTGGGCAACTAAAGCGCAACAACAGCCATAAACAACAGACAGTTTATGTTCATTAGATATAATGCAAATTAAGTTTTTAGTCAGTGAAAGTCAGGGAATGTAATGGTTTAAGCCTGCGCGTCTCTTTCACTTCTCCGTTCACCGTGCTGGAGAGGAACAGACTGCGCAAACGGCGCGCAGACAGGCGATCTTGAGTACAGCTCTCATCTGATTGGCTGAAAGGTCACGAGGTCCCTGCGTCGCCAGAAAGGTCTCAAAAATACACACACTCGTATCCAGGGGGAGTCGTACGTGAAAGAGGATTCGCACATTCTCATTCAGGATGAACTCGCAAGTTTTAAACATTCAAAACTTTTTGTACACTCTTATAAATCTGCAGATGCTGTTTTGCATTTGTGAAACGTATTTTATGAATGTGTATTTTTATTTTGTGCACGTGAATTGTTTTTGTGAATGTATATAAATATTTTACGCACGTGAATTTGGTTTTACGCACGTGAATTTGGCTACGCATGTGTACATCGCGTCATACGCGTGAATTATTAATGAGACTTATTTGACTCCATAGAATGGTGGATCTAGATAAGTATAGTTCAGATTATTTCCCATTATGCTTGATTGGATATGATTTGACCCATAGACAATTCAATTTGGTGTTTGTCATATTTTGAAGTCACTTTAATCTGATACAACATGCGACATCTCCGGTAGGACTGTGATTTATGCTGCGATTTATACACTTACTGGCCACATTATTAGGTACACATGTCCAACTGCATTTTAACACGTCTTATCAGCCACTCACATGGCAGCAATGCATTTCAGCATGTAGACATGGTCAAGATGATCTGCTGCAGTTCAAACAGAGCATCAGAAAGAGGAAGTCTTAAGACTCTAGGCAGGGGCGCCGCTAAGGGGGGGAAAGTTAGGACGATTCTAAGGGCCCATGCACTCTAGGGGCCCCCAGAGATCTGCTTTATAATTAATACCAGTACTATAATGTAATATAAATTATTAATAAATCTCTAAATTACAAGTAAAACAATTTATTAGAAAAAAAAAACAGCTTATATCTGCCTCTCGTGTCTGTCACTGTCAAATTGCACCCCTCTCCTTTCACTGTATGGTTCAGTCCGTCAGTAGCGGGAAGAGAGTTAATGCTTTGATGAGTGCGAGCGATCGTCAGGTAAACTGTCAAAACAGCGATGTCCTCGAGTCGAGATTAACAAAGATTAAATCTGGTCATCAAAAACGAAAAGAGAGGCTATAAAAAGCAGAGAGGGTGAAAAGGTAACGGCAGTTGCTATCACAGTTTTTTTTAAAAGAAAGGTAACGTTATGTCAATTCACAGAGCTTTCTTTTTGCGGTAATGACAGCTCCGCTAGTTTAATTTACTTTGCTAATGATGAGCTCTCTCTATATACGCCCTCACCCGCTCTTCCCTACGAAGTTCCCCAAACGCATCTCCCAGTTGAAGAAGCAGGTAACTGAGATCCTGCCTTTAAAAATAGCATGTGCATTGCAGTCTGCGTTTAAGTATTAATTTCACTATATTAACTTAATTGTTGACGTGGCCACTATTAAATGACTGCTTTTTTTCCATAATGTTACCAATAACTCATACCATATCAGCAGAATAGTGTAAAACAATATCTCAATGTCCATACAGACAAGTTTTGAATTAATTATGTATGTTTTAAATATGTCATAGCCAGGATGCTCCTCAAGCCAGTCTTTTGAGCCTAGATTGTTAAAGTAGAGCCCATAGTGAATGGCGTAATTTAAATGTAATAAATCTGCAGAATTCTGTCTGTATTACTTTACTGCATGTACTCAGTTACACAAGCATGTGTGTAAACACACACACACACACACACACACACACAGATATACACACATACAGATATTAGCCCCCTTTTAATAATTATTTCTTTTTTAAATATTTCCCAAATTATGTTTAACAGAGCAAATGTTCACAGTATGTCTGATATATTTTTTCTTCTGAAGAAAGTCTTATTTGTTGTATTTTGGCTAGAATAAAAACAGTTTTTATTTTTTTAAAAACCATTTTAAGGTCAAAATTATTAGCCCCTTTAAGCTATTTTTTTTCTTGATAGTCTACAGAACAAACCACTGTTATACAATAACTTGTCTATTTACCCTAACCTGCCTAGTTAACCTAATTAACCTAGTTAAGCCTTCAAATGTCACTTTAAGCTGTATATAAGTGTCTTGAAGAATATCTAGTAAAATATTATTTACTGTCATCATGACAAAGATAAAAGAAATCAGTGATTAGAGATGAGTTATTAAAAGTATTATGTTTAGAAATGTGTTTAAAAAATCTTTACTCCGTTAAACAGAAACTGGGGAAAAAATAAACAGGGCTAATAATTCTGACTTCAGCTGTATGTATATATGCACATAAAAATGTAAAATTTTCAGTGAATATTTTATTACTGTTCCTTTTTTTGTACTACGTTTACATTTGAACAATAAATCATCTGCTAGCTACAGTCATGGTCGTTCTCTTACTAAATACTGATAATTGGTGGACAAACTCAATAATAAAATGCGTAGGTCAGTATAACTACATCGCGGACAAAGAGTTTGGATAGCTAGCTTGGTAGTAGGGGGCCCATCCTCATATTTTTTCATGGGGCCCAAAATTGCTAGCGGCGCCCCTGACTCTAGGGTTTGAGCATGAACATGACAATGTGTTCACTGTACTCAAATGGCCTCCACAATCACCAAAACTCAATCTAATAGTAGGCCTGTCACAATAATCAATTTATTGACTTATCGCACAATATATGGACATGACCTCAATGATTTTCGATCATGCAATATATATATCGCCCATACGTAAAAAAACAATTCTAGCAACATTTTAGCTGATTGCACAACCTCTCCATCTCTACTGGAAGTGTCAGTATGGTTAAAAAAAAAACAATAGTATTTACCATAAATGACTAAAGTATATTTTGATTTGGGTGCCTGACAACTGAAAAAAGATCTGGTAGCAGATAATCGCACACTCTGTTCCTTTTTACCTTGCTTTTTTTTTTTGTTAACATTTATTATTATTATTTGTTTAGGATATGCATTTTCACATTCTGATTCCAATGCCTAATCATTAAATTATTAAAATGACACAATTAAATAAAATATTCTTAAGAACAAAGTATGATGCATTTTTTGAAGAGTGTACTTGCGTTTTGATGCTATTAAATTGCCATTAGGTGGGATTATATGATGAGTGGCCTAAAATGGTCTTAAAATGACAATAATATCGTTTATCACGATATATTTTGGTGCAATATATTGTACAACAAAAAATGGATATTGTGACAGGCCTATCTAATAGAGCATCTTTGGGATGTGGTGGAACAGGAGATTCACACAAAGGATGTGCAGCTGACAAATCGGCCACTGTGTGATGCATAGCATGATGTTATGGACCAAAATCTCAAGAATATTTCCAGTACCTTGTTGAATCTATGCCACAAAGGATTAAGGCAAAAGGGGATCCAACCCAGTACTTGTAAGGTGTACCTAATAAAGTGTATATCTGTAATTGTATTTTTTTTTTTTAAATGGTATAATTTAGGCTAAATCCCTTTCATTAAACGAATGTTGACAGGTTAAATTAACTGTCCAAAAAAAAATTTTATTCATTTGATTTGCAAATAAGCAAAGATTTCATAAACTGCATTAAAACTACTGTAAAATCTGACCAGAAAACAAAAAATGTCAGTACAAAAGTAAAAGTCCACAAAGATCAGAGAACTTCTTTTTATTTACCAAAATCATTGTTATAATAAGGACATTTCACAACCACTGAACTCTGGAAAATCCAAACGGCTAAATGTCTGGTCAGCTGCGCGACTGACATGCTAGAATAAAGCACAACAGAAAGAAAAATCTTGAATCTAACAGCAATACAGCAAGCCTTCGCCATGCCCCGACCATAGCGGAGTACTTACACACCGCACAGATGTATGCATCGAGAGACAGACACCAGAATAAAAACAAAACATTTAGCGCTTAAAAACGAGGTAAAGGACACCGGACACAAAACAGCATCCGCAGAGAAAACCCAAGTAAAAGCGGCCATTAAGTGTCTCCATCCATGATTTAAAAATTATTTGAAGGGGAGGGGGGAGAGAGAGAAAACAAAAAAAGCATCCCATGATGGGAGAGTTAAGTTATGTGCTATTTGTGGTCCTGTTTTGAGGTGCTATCGCCGCTAAATAGTAACATAAGGGAGGCAAACAAACATGGTTCCAAAGCACAAAACATCTTGTCATTTCACACTTGTAAATGTAAAAACTTTTATACCGCTTCATTAGATTACAAATAGTAAAACGAGTCTTACAAAATAATTTACAGTCCTTAGCTCAGGACTAGAGCTAACATCTAGCGTGTGTATGTGGAAATGTGGGTTTGATGTTTGAAGATGGTGTTTGACGCCTTAAGTACATGCATCCAGGAGGACCGCCAGTCTTTTCCCCCCACCTCACACTGTTTTTAATTCTTCTTTTGGCCTGTATGAAGAGAGGAAACCAAAATAAGCATTCAAGAATCAAGGCAACGAGCTTTGAATTAAAAAAATACTGTAGTATACACTAGCATTTTTTAGGGAGAGATATTATTTATTAAAATCAGAAAAGCACACATTGTAAAGTCCACAATGAGTGAACACTTACCCCTTTGTGTCCATTTTCTCTTCTGAAGCTTTCTCTTCTTCTTTAACATCTGGTATGAAACATGAAGAGTGTCAATCTCACATTTCCCTCTCATTTCTCTAAACAATACACATGTATAATAAAGCAAACTATCTTAAATCTATCAGCTGTACTTGCTAACAAATGGGGGAAAACAAACAAACAAAAAGCAGCTTGTACCTGTTGGCTCACCTTTCTTCTCTTCTCCATCCTTCTCTTCCTCAGTCTTCACTCGTTTTGGCTTCTTGTAATTGGCTGCGTTTCTCCGTCCGCCCTGGCCTTCATCTTCAGAGTCTGAGAACTCTTCATCACAGGCTATCCGCTTATCATGAGCGCGAACTGGAGGAGGACAAATACATGTTTCGCATTCAGAAAACTCAGATCGCAACACAAGCTTCTATTTGTCTGGATCAATGCTTATGAAACCAGTCAAGAAGATTCCAGAAGTCTTAGGGTGCTTTCACACCTGTGGATCGATTCTTTTGTTCCGAAACAGGGATTAAAATTGTTACATTGCTGCACTTTGCCATCTGAAAGCGAAGCGAAACAAGAACAAAAGGCTGTTTCTCATTTCCAAGAACGCAGAGAACGGACTTGTGTTCTTGTGGAGACCGGTCTTGCCAGGTCACATCGGAAGAACGAACTCAGGAGACTGCGAGGACAGAGAACGCATCCTGTGAGAAATGAGATGCTGCGTTCTTCCTGTTGGTATCATGACCCTCACGCATCTTTAATCGAAAATTATTTAAACATTACAGCATTCATACAACAATTTACTGTTTTCCCCCCGTTTCACAATATACTCTGCTTAAAGACTTTACAAATATACGCTGCACATTACAAATAAAACAGATTTTATACGAATTTTAACAAATAAACACCCTTAATGTGTTTATGTCTTTAAGATTTTCAGGTTATTGTTTACTTTCACCATCTCATTTAGGGAAACCCCTGAGGTAAATAAGTACATCTCTGAACTTACTGAATAAAATGCTGCGCTTCCCACCTCTAGTCGCAATTAATTCTGGGACTTTCAGAGCGAATTCTGGGACTCTCAAGTCTGCATCGGTGTGTCCTCGATACCGAGAACACATCCGGGAGCTTTCATGCGTCCACCGTTCTTGCGGTCTTGAGTATTGGAACTGAACTTTGGCAGCTGATGATGACGTTACACGAGAACACGAGGACGCAAGACCGCATATTGAGAAACAGCCAATGTTTCTAAACGGACCAAAAGAGCTAAAACTAGTCACGCTAGTAAACTCTCGTCACATTGGTCAGTGTTTCATGGTTTAATTAGTCCCACTCAGCTGTCATGCGTTTTTATTTTAATTTATGACGATGAGCGATAAGACATTATAAGCGAAAAGCTGCCTTTCATTTTGAATGGTGACACCCGCAGACATCGTCAGCAAATATAAATCAGAGGTAAGACTTTCTCATACATAGCAGTTGGCTTGTGCATTATAGGCTTTACTTTATAGAGAGATAAACCAAGATTTTAGTTTGGTCAATTATCTCAACGGATAAAAAGCTCTGTCTAAAAGTTAACATGCTTTCACTTTGGTATTTGACATGAAACATACATTTACTGGTAGGAATGACATCCCACCCTACTCTAATTCTCTCTTCATATAGCCATATATATATGCATATAACATACCTATAATACACTGTGATATAGCCTAGTTTGGATCGTATTGCTTTCTCACTACAATCGATCCACTCCAGAGTTCGTTTCAATTGAGCAGAGACCTCATACAGGCGATCGATGAACGACAGCTTTGGCGCAGATCAGAGCACGATTGCTAGATTTACATATGCCCAACGAACAGCGCTAACTGGAGAAACGAGACTAGATGTGGAAGCACCCTTAGTAATACAAAGCGTGGCTTACTGGAAATGCGTTTGTCAGGGTCGTCCTCTTCATCTCCGCTGTCTTCCTGAACTGCATCCTCTGGGATGGCCTGCATCTGAACTCCTGGAGCGTGAGGCAACATCCGCAGGTTCTCAAACAGACGCTGCCTGTGTGGAGGAGAAACATGAGGCAAACACTAAACAATGAGAAAGATCCAACGAGCTCAAAACAGTCCCTGGAAATGTGTGAGTGTTAGAGTTTACATGTTCAAAGCAGTTTTCAGACTCTGTCAAGGTTATTAAGGTTGCACGTTATTGGGAAAGAAATAAAATGCAATAATTAGTTGTCTGAGAGGAAATTCTCTCTTTTTCCTCTCTCTAGTTATGTTTTTGCTTCCCCCCCCCCAAGATGTTGCAATTTAGAGATTTTCCACAGACATGTTTACATGAAGTTTATTCACCATTTCTGGAGGGCTCACCAAGCTCAATTTAAGACCATTATGAATGAAATTTTAGACTTACACAGGGCTAAACACTAAGGATTTTTTTTCCAAATATTCCAGCTGGAAAAGATTCACTTATCCCATCATTTATTTTTATAATTTGATACATTTAATACAACAACAACAACGATAATAATAATAATAATAATAAATATCAGGTAATATCAATAATAGGTCAGCTCAGTATCATAAGCAGTAAATACATGGAGAACTTTTACACAAATGTTATTGTAAGGAAAGTTATTAAACCGTTATGGAATTTTTAAAAAATAAAGTTACATTTTATCGATATGGATTGTTGGTGATGTTGTTTATGTATAGCCACTCAATCTGACTACACCCATACAAAGGAAAATTAAGACTTGTTATGAAAAAAGATCTACAACACAATATTTCAGTAGATTTAACTTTTTAAATGCCTAAAATTTAGCTTTTTGAGATTTAAGACTTTTAAAGACCCTGCAGACACCAATCCATGTACACAAGGAGTTTAAAAAATTGAATTATTATTTCCCTAGATGTTAAAACACATGCAGGCGATTGCTAGACACAAAAAAATAAGATATGACAGGGGGCTTTGGGCTTTAAAAAAAAAAAAAAAAAAATTTGCATAAACCCACGCAGAATCCCAATCACAATGGCAAAAAAAATACAATTACACTATAAGAAACATCTGTCTTGATGAGAACATCATATTTAGTGAGCTTAGTTGTGAAAAGTGACACTTTTAGACCTAAAAATAAATAAATAAAAAACGGAGGTGGAAGTGCAGAGAGCCGCCCTGTCATTCTCATTTCTTAAAGTGTTATTTGTGTAAATGTCAGAGGAAGAAAAAAAGCTGAAATATGAAAACATGTCTACGACAAAGCTGTCTCTCAGACAAGTGTAGAACCATTGAGTACAGAACTCTCTCAGACGTTTACTCATTCAAATGAACAAATACAAACAACTCGATCATAATGTCTAAATGTGAACAGAGGAGAGAACATTGGATGCATATCAGTACAATGCACCTATGCCTTCAGTCTTAAACCAAAAACAAAAAGAAGGACTTCACATGGCACAGTAAAACCTGCGTCTGTATTGAGTGTTCTAATTTTAATATTCATATTATTAATGGGTTAGCTTTTGGAGCAAAGGATGAGTTCGTAAATTTTAGAGAAACGTTTAATGCATTACAACTGTACTAATCCCATTAGATTATATTCAACTAAAACAATTCATATTACTAACTAAGATGCATTTTAGACTAAAACTTCAGTCAAAAAACACATTTAAATTAGGCTGCATGTTTTAATAAAATTAACAGTGTTTGAACACTTATTTACTACCTCTAAAAAGCATGTCCTATAGACCTGAAAGCGAATGCACTTTTTTTTCTCAAAGTAATTATAAATCAGCACAGCATCTCTAGCCCTTCACCCCACTTACTTGATCTTTTCCAGGTAGTCATTTGTGTTCTGATTGGTCATGTTGGAGGGGCTGATGTGGAGCTTGAAATCAGGTCCAAAATACTCAAAGTAGTCATTGTACGGGAGCTCTGATGAAACAAAATCAACAAGTTAAATGCAGTTTGCCTTGAAAAGAAAAACAACAATATGAAAATCTTCCAATGCAGAGTATTTCCTGACCATTTGGAATAGTGCTGTCCAGCGCTACAGCGGTCTCGAAGGTCCAGCAGCGGGCCACATTCCTGATGGTGTAGCCTCCACCTCCCAGCATGAGCAGTGGCAGGTTAAAGCTCTTCATGTACTCTACACACTTAGCATGGCCTAAAGAACCCACAAATGTTTGGTTAGATGCAAAGTCCAGTCGCATTACAGTCTTCTCTGGAGTTTGATACCTTTGATGGTAAGGTTAAAGCAGCCCAATCGATCTCCCGACAGAGAGTCAGCGCCGCACTGGAGCACCACAGCACTGGGCTGGTACATCTCCATCACTTTGGACATGATCTGCAGGACAATCAGAAACATGAAGATTTTTATGACTTGATTTAAGAAGAGAAGCACATCTTCACATCTGGTAAGGTTTACAGACTTACAGGTTTGAATATGGCTTCATAGGACTCGTCATCAATACCATCCCTGAGCGGGTAATTTACAGCGTAATATTTCCCCTTGCCTGCACCAATATCCTGCAAAAAAATAAATACTTTTAGACCCTTTTCTCAAACCAAACTAAATGCACACTTAACTTGCAGAACTTACTCTGAGGTCTCCAGTACCCGGGAAATACTCTCCATACTTGTGGAAGGACACAGTCATGACACGGTCTGTTGTGTAAAAGGCTTCCTCAACTCCATCACCATGATGAATGTCAATGTCGATGTAAAGCACTCTTTGATGGTACCTAGAAAGATTTAAGGCCTTTGGTTAGAAGTCATAGTGTGGTTAAAGAAGGAATGAAAATATTTTACTTGTTTAAATTACCATTTTACTCTGTCATTTATGTAAATAATAAAATTGAATGACAGAGCGCGACCAAAATTTTGGAAAAAATAACTTTTAAATAAAAAACAACAAATTTAAAAATCCATTTGAAACATGCATTCTGATTTTATACATAAAATCATAAAAAAATAATCAAAATAAAAAGGACTGTCATTTTTCCAGCCTTAAGTGTTATAATCACTCAGAAATCATGATAATTTGAATGATGCACACAACACCTATCCTGATGATCAATGTTAAAAAAAATAAAATAAATAATAATAATTTGCTGCATAAATCAAAAAATTGTTACATTACATTAATACTCTACATTACAAATACTGCAGTAATATTCTCAAATAAATGCTATTAAAAACCTGGAGGGAAACAGCTTGTCAAAATGTTTTGCTGTAAAACTGTAGCATTAACAATAGGTACTAAACACCAACGACTTAACATCTTCATTTATTCAATTCAATCTGAGGAATCATTACATCTTCACAACAGTAAAACTTAAAATAATTAAAATAGACAGTGCATGTGAATAATAATAGAAAATAATAGAATAAATAATAGAAATAACACAAAAAAAATCCTTCCCTTTAACATTCAAGAATTATTGCTGTCACTATTTATACATTTAAACTTAACATACTTGAGCAGCTCCAGAATGGCCAGTACAATGTCGTTAACATAGCAGAATCCAGATGCCTCCGATTTCTTAGCATGATGTAGACCTCCTGCCCAGTTGATGGCAATGTCTGTCTGCTGTTTGTTGAGTTTCACAGCACCAGCTGAGAATTATTAGAATATATGATTAGACAAACTCCACTACTGCATCAGACTATAAGCAGATTCAGAGGAAGGAAATCACTTACCAACAGATCCACCTGTTGAGAGCTGACAGAACTCAAATAAGCCGTCAAAAACAGGACAATCCTCCCCTACGTTAACTGCAGAAACAATAAAACTCATTGAAATCAACATCCATCGAATATCAGTTAAATTTACATTCAAACCTATGGATGTAATGACACATAGTATTAGAAATTAGGGCTGCACAATATGTTGTTTTAGCATAGACAACGCAATGTAGAGATTTGCAACAATCACATCACAAAATACGCCAAGTTGAGTCTGAATTACAGTTGACCAAGAGCAACAACTGTATTTAAATTGAATTTATATGATTTGTGCAATATCTATATATACACAATATATCACGTTTTAAAAAAAATAATCTCAACATCAGATTTTTCCAATATCGCGCAGCCCTAATAGAGATCACAATAATAAAAAAAAATTATATTTTACAAAGAGTTGTAGTGCTTGTCTAGGAATCCAATCACTTTCTGCACTCACAACATGTGTATAACATGACAAATGAACATTGACAGTGTCAGTAAACATTGTTAAACTTCTTATTTAAATGATGAATGAGTAGTAATACAAGATAGACCCTAATAAATGACAAATGTGTGATGTTACCAGAGTAAATGGTCTACTTATATGTAGACAGTCACAGAGTGCAAGCATATTTTAATTCAGCTTCTGAACTATGAATAGTGGTGTCAATTCAAGTCCACCACCAAAGATCAATACCAAATTACTACATGTTATTTTACCACATCTTATAAATTCAACTAATAATAAAAAACACCTTTTTGGCTATAAAACAATCTAAATACATATAAAATCATTGACTTGTGTATCATTACAGCTCTATTTAAGACCTTAAGTCAGATAACCCAAAGCAAAAAAAACCAACAACAACAAGAGCAACTCACATCTCTGCATCTGCTTGCTGTACTCGGACATGTTGTCTGGGCGGATGGAGCGGAGGAACTTGATGTAGTCATCACTGTGGTACTTGGTCATTTCTTCTGCATTGGCTTTATGAGGCCGCTAAAGAAGTGAAAAAAAAATAAAATCAACTTAGCCAGAACCCTGAAACAAATGTCTGGAGCTGTAAATATTCCCTTCTTTTCCTTACATAAATCTCCATTTTCCTATACAGCCCATAGTTGAGCAGAAGGTTGTGGGTCATGCGGATTCTGTGGGGCTTCATGGGATGGCCCTGGCCATAGTAGTAATTCCCGACATCCCCTGCAAAATAATCACATCTTTTAAACATTTATTCATAGGGCTGCACAATGGATCTTTCCAGCATCTACATTGAATGTGATCATTTGCAATAGTCATATTGCAGGATTTGTAACGTTGAGTCTGTATTATACTTTATCATTTGCATGTGTTTTTAGGCCTGGGACTGTAAGAGGATTTTATAAGCGTTCAGACATTAGTAATTGTACCATTAGGAACTTTAATAATGATTAATTTTATTGAATTATTATATAATTTAAATTACCATACCCAAATACGGCTAGACTGTTTGTTTCAATTGTAACTTTTTCTTTATTGTATCTATGCTTTTAATTTGTTTATTGGATCTTATGCAGAGGCACTCAATTACAGAATCATCCCAATCAGCCTAAAATTACACATTTTGTTATGAAAAGATTCAAGTTATCAGGTGAAACTGTATTCATATCACAATATATTCAGCAGACTAAGAAAATATTACCATGTGCAATGCAAATGATTTTTACGAATAATACTTATTCGTTTGTTAATGTTATACCACTATCAATCTTCATGGCAAGCTGAGAATTACTTACAAAAGGATGCAAATAAGAAATAAGTTATGAAATACATTTTAAAGTAAGTCTGGGGGAGAAAATCTAACATACATTCAAGTACAAATAACAAAATACTAATAAAAATTTGAGACACGGATATAGTAAAATTAAAAAAATATTATAGACTCATATTCTTGCGCCTAAATATAAACACATGGTTATGTGTTACAATAAGTACCAAATGTCATTTGAACTAAATAATAGAAATCAATAAGCTAGGTTTATGGATCAATCACTTTATCCAATAGGCCTTTAACTAGACACAAAGCCAGCTACAAGATCAAACCCCTTCTCTTCATCACAATCCAAAATATATGTTCATACGTGACTTTAACCAAAAAAATAAATGGTAGCAGAAAGAAAAAAGCACAAGTCAGTCCACATTTATAAAGTAGAGCATCATTCACACACGCTCGGATGCTAGCAGTGAGTGCATCAATAAAAGCAAAGAGCTCAATTCATTTAAAGTCTTTCGGTCCACAGTGTGAAGCTAATTTTATCGATGCTATACGCGGGACATAAAATTACATGTGGTAAAGAATTCTGCAAACTTGCAAAAAAAAATAGCGTGAATTGTGCTTGCGTTAGCTCCATGCTGCTAACAGTGAGGAAGAACAACAGGATGAAGAGGAGCTAGCGGGCTAAGCTAACATACTAGCTTTAGCACCGTGCGGCTAAACCCGGCTAATAATTAAGCAGCACTCAAAGGAACTTAAGCATTGTGCGGAATTCATCCAAAGCAGGCGCTGCGTTTATTTTCGCTGAAAATGAGAGCTCAATACTGCAGCGGCAAAAAACGATATTCTTACCGTCATAATAATAGCAAACTTTCTTCTTTGTTCCTTGAGAACTCAGCGCCATTTTACCCTCCAATTACAGCCTGCGCCTGCCGGGCTTTCTGCGCACTGAGGAACTTCAATAGCAACTTGTCTCGGGCAGCTTTGAGCCAATCACAGTACAGGTTCCACCACAATGGGCGTGACTCTCTTGTTTCTCCGCCAATGGTTTCTCTGCTGTCTTAATTATGCAGTTAGATCCAGATCCATTTACTACACAGCTGTTTAAACGTCCGCCAACATGAACTGGATCTATAATATCACAGAATATTTTGCTTTATTTAAGACAGTCAGTTCTAAGTTGTTCATTCCACAAGGGTTTCTTCTCTGGGTATTCACTCATAAACTATACCATACAGGATACAAGTATAGTCTAGGGATCTACTCTTCTGCTTACCAAGGCTGCATTTATTTGACCTTTTGTAATATTTTAAAGTCAGTAATGTTTAAAAATGCAATTTCAATTAACCCCTTTTTCATTTTTTATATTTCAGCCTTATTTGAACAAGGATTAGATGCATTTATTTCCTCAATTTTCTACACACAATACCCCATAATGACATTGTGAAAAAAGATTTTTGAAAATTTGTAAAAGATATAAAACCTGAAAAATCACATGTACATAAGTACTCAAAGCCTTTGCCGTGAGGCTCTATATTGAGCTCAGGTAAATTCTGTTTCCACTGATCATTCTTGAGATGTTTCAGCAGCTAATTGAAGTTCACCTGTGGTAAATTCAGTTGATTGGACATGATTTAAAAGTCTATATAAGGTCCCAGGGCTGACAGTGCATGTCAAAGCACAAACCAAGCATGAAGACAAAGTCATTGTCTCAGGATTGTCTCGAAGCTGGGGAAGGTTACAGAAAAAATTCTGCTGCTCTGAAAGTTCCAATGAGCACATTGGCCTCCATCATCTGTAAATGAAAGATGCTTGCAACCACCAGGACTCTTTCTAGAGCTGGCCGGCCATCTAAGCTGAGTGATCGGGGAGAAGGACCTTAGTCAGTGAGGTAATCAATAACCCAATGGTCACTCTGTCTGAGCTCCAGCGTTTTTCTGTGGAGAGAGTAGAACCTTACAGAAGGACAACCATAAGTGCAGCAATCCACCCGTCAGGCCTGGATGGTAGAGTGGCCAGACTGGAGCGACTCCGTAGCCTGGAACTAAAACTGAACTCTTTGGAGTGAATGCCAGGCGGTACGTTTGGAAAAAAACAGCAGCAGGAACTGGAAGACTAGTCAGGATAGAGGGAAATATGAATGCAGACCTCAGACTGGGGCGATGGTTCATCTTCCAGCAGGACAATAACCCAAAGCACACTGGCAAAAAATCAATGGAGTGGCTTGACGACAACTTTGTGAATGCCCTTGAGTGACCCAGCCAAAGCCCTGACCTAAATCCTATTGAACATCAATGGAGAGATCTGAAAATGGCCATACGCATTGCTTCCCATTCAACCTGATAGAGCTTGAGAGGTACTGCAAAGAGACATGGGCAAAAAGACAGGTGGCTTGTGGCATCATGTTCAAAAAGTCTTGAGGCTATAAATGCTGCCAAAGGTGCATCAACAAAGTATTGAGCAAAGGCTGTAAATACTTATGAACGTGATTTTTCAGTTTTTTTTTATTTTTATTTTTTTATAAATTTGCAACAATTTCAAACAATCTTTTATTCACATTGTCATTATAGGGTATTGTGTGTAGAATTTTGAGGAAATAAATGAATTCAATCCATTTTGGAATAAGGCTGTAACAAAAAAAAAATGTGGAAAAAGTGAAACGCTATGAATACTTTCCGGATGCACTGTATGTGGACATTTGTGTTTCTGACATATATGGGACCTATATGTGTACATACATGTTTCTGGCATATATAGGACATAGAGTTGAAGTCAGAATTATTAGCCCCCCTGAATTATTAGCCCTCCTGTTTATTTTTTCCCTAATTTCTGTTTAACAGAGAGAAGTTTTTTTTTTTCGACACATTTCTAATCATAATAGTTTTAATAACTAATTTCTAATCACTGATTTATTTTATCTTTGCCATGATGACAGCAAATAATATTTTACTAGATATTTTTCAAGACACTTCTATACAGCTTAAAGTGACATTTAAAGGCATAACTGGGTTAATTAGGTTAACTTGGCAGGTTAGGGTAATTTGGTAAGTTAGGGTGTATGCTATCCAAACTGTGTCCAAGCCCGTTTCCTGGATCGTTTGAGAAGTGTGAGTGCACTGAATTGGGCTCAGGCACGATTATCAATAAAGTAAGAGTGCTCAGGCCTGAATGTAATGTGAGTGCGGGCCAACCGGCTTCGGCCCGGTTCAAGGCAACTGTACAGAGTGTTAGTACTTCCTTTGTGTATATTCATGGTTTATTCTGTAGACTTAAAAAAAAATCAGCTTAAAGAGGCTAATAATTTTGAACTTAAAATGGTTCTTAAAAAGTTAAAAACTGCTTAAAAAATATTATCATTATCAGACATACGGTGAAAATTTCCTTGCTCTATTAAAACATTTTTGGGAAATATTTAAAAGAAAAAAAAATGTAAATGGGGTGAATAATTCTGACTTCAACTGTATATTCTGTCATTTATGGGACATATTTCTGGCATATAAGTGACATGTTTCTTGCATATATCGGACATATGTGTTATACATGTAGGCGACATATGTTTCTGGCATATATTGGACATATGTTTCTGGCATGTGTTTTACATATATGGACATTAATGTTTTTGGTATGCATGTGGATATATATGTTTCTGACATATATGGGACATGTATGTGCTATACATGTAGAGGACATGCTGTATATGTTTTGGCATATATTGTACATATATATTTCTGACATTTATTGGAAGTGCTATACATGTAGGAGACATATAGGTTTCTGACATATATTGGACATATGTTTCAGACGTTTATGGGACATATATCTGTCAGAAAAGACCAGAGATGAAATTCAACTCAGTCTTCTAGTCTCCTCCGATAAAGAACAGACACAAATAAAATGCTTATCTACTTCAAGGGTGTCTTGCTAGCAGGCGTCTTATCAGAATGTTTCAATAAACATCTTTACACTAGCAAATAACTAATACATAGAAATTCTTACAACAGAATCATAAATGGTCTCAGTGATCTCTTGAATGGGCCTGGAGATCCTCAGCAAATGAATAACTTGGCATACAGTAAAAAACAATGACACACATATCATTCCATTATCATAAAATCTAGGCCCTTAAACACACATTCATATTTATTAATAATCATATCACAGAAAAGACATTTGCCAGTCCTGTAGCGGTCATCATCCGAATAGCCATTCCCTCACTAAATACAGAAGCCAGAGAAAAATACACAGCAAAAAAAAAATCTGATGGCACTTAGAGGCTTTTGCATCTGGACTAAACTATTTAATCAGTCATTCATTTTCTTTCAGGTTAGTCCCTTATTTATCAGGGGTCACCACAGTGGAATGAACCGCCAACTATTCCAGCATATGCTTTATGTAGCAGATACCCTTCCAGTCGCAAGCCAGTACCAGGAAACACCTATACACTCTCACATTCACACACACTACATCCATTTTAATTCATCCAATTCACCTATACCGCATGTCTTTGGACTGTTGGGGAAACTGGTTCACCAGGAGGAAACCTATACGTACATGGGGAGAACATGCAAACTCCACACAGAAATGTCAGCTGGCCCAGCTGGGACTCAATCCAATGACCTTCTTGCTGTGAGGCAACAGTGCTAACCACTGAGCCACCGTGCCGCCACTTTATATATTAATGTTTTGTATCGTAACACTGGAGTAATGATGATGAAAATTCAGTTTATAATTAAAATAATAAAATGTATTTTAAAACATACAAACATTTTTAACATTTCGAATCAATATTTTGGGAGTCACGGTGGCTCAGTGAGTAGCACGAACGCCACATAGCAAGAAGGTCGCTGGTTTAAGCATTTCTGTGTGGAGTTTGCATGCTCTCCCTGTGTTCGCGTGGGTTTCCTCCAAGTCCGTTTCCCCCCACAGTTCAAAGACGTGGTATAGGTGAATTGGGTAAGCTAAATTGTCCGTAGTGTATGAGAGTGAATGAGTGCGTGTGGATGTTTCCCAGTGATGGGATGCAGCTGGAAGAGCTGTAAAAACATGTGCTGGCTAAGTTGGCGGTTCATTCTGCTGTGGCGACCCCAGATTAATAAAGGGACTATGCTGAAAAGAAAATGAATGAATGAATCAATCAATCAATATTTTATGTTATTGCTGTTTTAGTGTATTAGTTGAGCCTTGATGAGCAGACGAGACTTCAGGAAGAGTAGCAATGTTTAGAAAATGTTATACACACATTATCAACTAAATTAAGTTCATTATACATTACTTAAATTCATTCATTTACATATCTATTAATTACAGACTTCCAGATAATGCTCCCGGAAAGGTGCTTCTCTTCCTATAAGATTTTACTGCCATTTAATGCTATAAAAACACAATATGTGTATTCCCAGTGATGTGGTCGAAGACAAATGCCCTCCATTAGCCACAGACTGAAATGTATTTGGATTATATTATTATTATATATTATTATATTATTATATATTATTATTGCAAGTTTCTAGAATTGTTAGGTAACAAAAAGCACTGTTAAGCATATCATGCAGACTAAAATATAACTATTTGACAATTTATTTTAGAAAATATACAACACTGTTGCCTCAACAAAAAAAACAAAAAATTGGTAACTCTTTATTTCGATGGTCCATTTGAGTATTACTGTCTAATATCTGTTAATACAGACCTTCAACAGGCATTTAACTGACTATAAGAAACTTTGCAAGTACATGTCAACATACACTAACCCTACCCCTAACCCCAACCTAACAGTCTACTTATAATCTAATGAGAATTAGTTGCAATGTAACTTAAAATCAACAAACGGACCATCAAAATAAAGTCTGACCTAAAATTTACCCATTTACTCCCCCAAGTGGTTACAACCTTTATTACACTGTAAATGAAGAATTTTAGAGTTGAAAACAGGATAAACCCTTCCAAAGGCTATTGACTCACAAGCAGGGGCGCCGTTAGCAATTTTGGGCCCCATGAAAAAATACGAGGATGGGCCCCCTACTACCAAGCTAGCTATCTAAACTCTTTGTCGTCAATGTAGTTTTACAAACCTGTGCAGTTTATTATTGATTTTATCCACTACTTATCAGTATTTAGTAAGAGAACAGCCATGACTGTAGCTAGCAGATGATTTATTGTTCAAATGTAAATGTAGTACAAATAAAGCAACAGTAATCAAATTTTCACTGAAACTTGTACATTTTTAAACACCCAAAACACCAACGTGTCACTATTTAAATAACTGCACTGCAATACTGTAGTGTCTCATACAATGTGCAATACACTGGAACAGCGACAGACACGAGGGGCAGATATAAGCCGTATTTTTATTTTTATTTCTAATAAATAGTTTTACTTGTAATTTAGAGATACATTCATAATCTATATTACATTATAGTACTGTTATTAATTATAAAACAGATCTCTGTGGGCCCCTAGAGTGCATGGGCCCTTAGAATCGTCCTAACTTTCCCCCCTTAGCGGAGCCCTGCTCATAAGTGATAATTCAAATAATAATTAAAACGCGTATATGTCAGGATCAGATCTGATATGCAAATAAATATGAAAAATAAAATAATAATAAGTATAAAAATAAGCAAAGTGGTTTTAAAAGATGTCTCATAAAAGTGAAATAATTTCAAATCCAGAGGTAAATCTGATCTTTTAAAATATGTTTGTTGGATGTTTGCTACTTTGAATATGTCATATTTATTTTACATAAACGAGTATTTGATTCATGGTGAATTTTGCATTAACAATTTATGTTCTTCTTTTAAAGTGAATTGAAGAGTAGAGTCTGCTGAATAGTTTATTACTTCGTAAACAATTTAACACAAAACCTAAAACAATAAATCTGGTATTTAAACATGCAGATTATCTATAAGTACTAAGTATTGTTTAATGTTATTACACTTAATAAAAATAATAATAAAGTTCTTTAACAGAGCACTTTTCGCTATATACTCACACAAAATCTAACAAAATAGCAAACGTCTTATAGTAAAAATAGCAAATAGCATTGATTACACTCCCAAACGTGAGTAATTTCAAAGACAAGTAGGAAACTATTAGGAACTTTTGGGAATTTATTTTTTATGCCATCTTTGTTAACCTTAGTTAAAGAAAACAAAGTTGTTCATTAGCTCTTGTTAACTCTTGCTAATGTTAACAGGCACAACTTTAGATTTTGAACTTAAATGCTGTACAAATATTGATCATTCTTAGTTCATGTTAGTAAATATAGTTGAATCTCATTGTAAAGTGTCACCCATTAACTTATTAAGTGGATGAAGTGTAAAAGTGCAACAAAATAAAAAATAAATAAAAAGGGCTGTTGTAGTTCAAAATCAAATGGAAAACATTTTTTTTTGACAAAAAATAAAATAACATTTTTGCAAAAGAATAAAACCTTTAGGAGTTTTATTATCCTTTGGCCACAAAAGAAGATATTTTTTAAAATGTTGAAAACACATACTATGGAAATTGACGGTTTCCAACATTTTTCAAAATATCTGCTGTTTTTAACAGAAGAAATAAACTCAAGACATGTTTGGAATGAGTTAAAAAAAAGACAGATTTTGTATTATTATCTCTTTAGCACACATCACAAATGACAAGACGGGACTTTGGTCAAATATATATTTGTTTTCAGAAACCCAACAAAACGTGCAACAAATGTATAAATCATTAGCACTTTGCCCATAAGTCACCACTGCAAGTCTTCAATATGACACACGATGGCGCTATAAGATAAGCTTTTATTCCACTACGACGATTGATAAATGCACTGTAGGGTTGCCATAAAAAGACAACCGGAAAAAGACGAATATGGCAATGCGTTTTAATTAACAATGAGATTATGTTTAATTGAAACACGGGTACAAAAACATAGCACGGGAAACATTTATCTAATTGATTATACGTAGACGTATGATTTTGCAAATGAATCGGTCCTCAAGCGAATGATCTTTTGTTAAGCAAATTTTTGTTTAACCAAATTGCCATGGTTAAGTGAATCGTGAAACAAGTTAGCATAGCTACAGGAATACAACTCATTATCAGGCTAAGTGTACCTGTCTGCATTATATATATATATATATATATATATATATATATATATATAAGATTAATCTATTGTATATATAAAAAAATCAACAGTCAAAAGTTGTTTTTTTGCTATTTGTTTGGTATATGCGGTGGAGAATATGATGTTTTTCTGGCTTGCTGTTTTGTTTTTTACAATTTTTAACAGGTAAATGATTTATGAATTCTTGTCTATAAACATGAAGATGATTTGAAGAACTTTGAAAAATGACAAACACAAGGTATCAGCATCTGTAGGTAACCAACATTTATTTACCATTATCAACTTTACAATAAAACCAGTAACATCTTTAAACATTAGCAAAATAAAGAACAAAATTGGTCAAATGTATTTACAGAGACCAAAAAGCAGATCAAGGCTCACATTTAACACATAACAACTCTGCTTCTTTTTAAAACTTCAAATGTGAACATAGCAAGCTCAAATGTGTTTTTATTTCATTTTATTTTTTTTCTTAAAGCCAAGATGAAAATTAAAATGCGATTTCAAACAAACAAGACAAAGCCTTCTGGATATTTAAAATGGTTCTCTATACACCACAAAATACTTAAATTTGGGTTAAAATATAGGAATGTAGAAAGTTGGCAAGTCTTTTTCGATTTCCTTTTTTTTTAACAGTCATTATATGTGGTGATGTTTATCTTGCACAATTCATCAGTATAGTTGCATCTATTCGGTGGTGGGCTTGAAAGATGCTTCTCCTTGATCCTCAACTCACTCTTGTGCTGACATCCCGCTTCCAAGAGGTTTCGGCCTTCGCTCGGAATTCCAGATCTTTGAGCCATTATCAGGGAAGTGAACTAGTGAATCTAGTCTGTCATTTGTTATTAATCTTGAAGAAAGTGGCACGAGGAGTCTTTTTCACATACATGTGTATATATACATATACATATATCCATGTATATATACATATGTATACATATACACATATATATAAATATATATTTTTTCTTGGAAAAACAGTTCACAAAGTCCTTTGTGAAGTACAATCACTCCTTCTGTTCGGATGGTGCAGGTGTTGAGTTGGTCTCCTCTGTTTGTTTCGTGGCCTCTACAGCAGGTGCAGCAGCCTCTTCTTTAGCGGCAGCAGGCTCCTCAGCCTTGGCTGCAGGCTCCTCTGCCTTAGGGGTCTCGGCAGGGGCGGCGGGTGTCTCCTCAGCCTTGGCCTCCTCCTCTTTCTTCTCCTCAGTGGCTGCCCCATTCTCCTCTGGCTTCTCTTCGGTAGCCGGAGCAGCAGCAGCGGCTTCCTCCTTCACCTCAGCGTTCTTCTTGCTCTTCTTCAGTGAGATGCCCTTGAATTTGAAGGAGTTCTTCAGGGAGAACTTCTTCTTCTTCTTCTTGGGGGTCTCCTTGGTGGCCTCGCCCTCGGGTTTGGCAGCCTCTCCCTCAGCGGCGGGCGCGGGTTCAATAGCATCGCCGGCTCCAGCCTCAGATTCCTTGGCTGCCTCTGCAGAACCGTTGGTGGTGGCAGCATCTCCCTCTGCCTTGGCAGAGACATCGCCATTGGTCTTAACATGCCCGTTCTCCTGGAAAAGAAGAAAAACGAAATTGGAATTCAGCATGATGAATCAGAAAGCAGAATGCATAAATATTTACTACGAGTTTACTATATTTGCATATGCATCAGGGCATTCCTTCAATCGTCGATGGACACATCAGTGACCCGTCACGTAAATAATGCATGTCTTCGAGGTGACGCCTTGCAATACCGCTCAGCTCCGAGCGAGGGCGATAGAGCCTCGCAGAACACCACACACAATGCGAAGCCAGACGGCAGCTTTGGAACAAAAGACGGAGATCGAGCGAAGCACGATGGAGAATTTCATTGAGCTTCATTCAACGTTTATCCATCGACGAACAAATAACCACAGACGGTGATTTGAAAAAGGTAACGTAAAATATTAGCACCCTCATTGATAAAAAAAGGAGTTTAGTCACACAAAACCCCAAAAGCTTGACCAACTGTGGACTCTCGCCCCAATGTCTAGACTTTAAACCCCGTGCGTCTGGAAGTGAATATTCCACGAGCTTCTTCACTGACAAAAACACAAATATAAAAATCGATGAAAATCCGACCAAATCTTTACGAAACTTTCAAATGAAAAGAGGAAAATCGCTAAATACATTATAAGTAAAACCGAAACATGAAATTGTCCATTGTATGCAATACTATGATTTTGAAAGCTTGAACATGAAAACGAAAACAATAAAATAAACAACATATCCAAAATACCAGTTATATCCATTTTCCCCAAGATTGATCGCAACCCCCTGCTGTTGTTAACCCATGCATAGTGAATACGTGCAGCATCCTCCTACACTGGCATTAATGGAGATCGCATGGCAACAACACCGACCGTCTCCAAACGCCAAAACCCGGTATAAACGACAGAAATGGATCGAAAACGTGTTGCAAAAACAATATCCGTTTTCAGCGCAAATCAGAAAACCGTGTTTCAACAGCCTAATGAGATTTTCCTGAATGAAACCTTTCGACGTGAAATTACAAATAAGACAATGAATGAATGGTTTGCTTTTGTTTCATTCTTTTTTTCAAGTAAAATCACCGTCTGCTCGCCACACTCGGAGAGCTGGTTAAATCGCAGACGGTGGCTTGCAACTCTCGCTGAAGCACTTGTTGGTCAGATGTGGGTGTGTCGCAGATGGAGAGATGAATTACCTGTCCGTTAGTCTTGACGGCAGCCGGGTCAGCAGCGGCGGCTTTCCCCTCCACAGCCACTCCTCCCTTTGAAGCCTGGGATCCCATTATACTAAATGTGGTTTTAAAGTAAATTAAAAAGAACTCAAATTCAGGTAAGTGGAAAAAAAATAATCCAGACCAAGGGGCGTAACGTGCATCCAAATGCGCGAGGAAAGTTGCTGTTTTTTTCCTTCAAAAGGAAAACTTGAGATGATCCACTCGTGTCTTCCACCCGTGAGCGTCGACTCGACCTACTACTACCAGTTCCAGTCCTACAGCGCTTCAAGATAACCCGAAGCCCTGCCCATGGGCGTGTCACGGTAACGCGGACGAATCAGAAGCGCGACCCCGCCCTCCATGTCCCGCCTCTTTTGATTCCACATTAGCTTCATAGAAATAGAAAATGGCATCGAACTGGAAAGAAGAAGGGAACCAACGGGGTGACTTGTTGAATTCTCTCTTACTAAGAGCAATGGGGTTACAGTTTACTTGAACCCATTGAACTACACACTAGAATCAAAGCATTTAAGGCTTGTCTGTGGTGAATGTACCCTGTCGTTCAATATATGCAGCTCACTGTGCTCAAGACAACAGAGGCATTTAATAATAATGATTAATAGCAGGGCATACTTTACACTCTTATCTGATAAAAAACCTGTGAGCTTTGTTAAACTCTTTATATACGTAGGCTACTCTGAAGATTAAATATTTTAACGTTTGTACATAATTTAAGTAATATTTTCTTCTGTTAATTGGTATTATTATGTGTATAATGGTAATCTGTACAAAATCTGTGCTACTAACACATGAGCACATTCCAGTGTGTCAGAAATGGATGCTTGCAAAAGAGATTTTATTTATGCATTTATTTTTAAACGGAAATTTGTTTATGAATTGCATAGGCTGAAAACAAGAGGCATTATTGTCCATAAACAAAAGCAAAAGATTAACAACTGGAACAAAACTAGGCCAGAGCTAACAACATTGCCCACATTAATAAGTGACAGAATCATTGGCTCCAGACTATCATAAAGTCTCGCCCAACCCTTGTCATTAAGAAAAGATACGGGAAGACACATCTCCTGCCTTTTGATAAGAAGTTTTTTGATCTATATATGATTTTATGATTGCTTGCATTTGATTATTTGCATTTAGTATGAGAATAGACCTATGACCCATTTTGGGGCCACAATCCTTAAGTTGTTTACTGTTTCTCGCTGATGATAATCAACTTTAAGTGCCCCCAATAATTTCCTCGGATATAATTTGCAACATATAAATCATTATCCAAATTTTTATTCTCTTTTTCCTCTTTCGCGTACTCCTCTTTTTCCCCTCTCTTTGGCCTTGTCAAATGACATAAAGTCTAAACTGTTTGTAAAGGAATGCAAGGCATGCAAACGCTCATGAAGAATGTTTCACCGCATCTGCATCTCGCCACTTTCTCAGAATGTCCAGAACCTTAGGGAGGGGGAATAGGGCAGAATACGTTTTTTGTGTGTCAGATGAGAGAATGTAATGAATAAGCTCATATATTGAAACAGTCTCCTCTTTTTCTCCTGGGAGAGAGTTGGGGGTTGGGTGTGATGGAGTGAAGCGAAGGAGGGGGGAGATTTCTTGTGCCCGGAGCTTTTGTGATGTGGTTCATTTTCTTGATGACGGGTCAGGACACATCACCTCATCATCCATGCGTCAGACTCTCGCTTTCCTAATGGCTGAAAGGCCCTTATTGTCATCGGATCGTTCGAAAGTTGGAGGGAGAATCAATGGCCGGCATCCTCCATAGTAAGGCCTGCAGTTCACACCTTTCGTCCAGTGGACAGTCTTCTTTTGGCCTGGTGTTTCAATACCTGCAGAGCTGCATGGCCAGACAACATCTCGCACATGAATGTCAATGGGTGTGTTGATATGCCAATGATAATGGTCATCAGATCGGGCAGGGCAGGTGAGAATGGGTTTTCAGTCTCTATGACTGTTTTGGCCACAGCAGGGAGTGATAGAGGAGGATGGTGATGGTGTGAATGTGTTGGGGGTTGGTTGCCCTACAGCATGATGGACTCGACTGAAACTAGATGCTGACTTTACAGAGTCCAGGCCAGGGAATTTTGCCAAGGAAAGAATAAATGACACATTCAAGTCTCATAGAATTGTTCTCAACCAGAGCTGAGTTTTCTGGTAAGCTTGGTGGTTACCAGTGTGACCTTTAGGTCAAGTGAGCAGAGTTCACATTCCTCTGATTTTCCCAGATCCCCCTTAGTGCCTTTAAAAGCATTCTGAGCTGATGTGCTGTTCATCTCAGTGGTCATATCTCAATATTGCTCAGAATTTTTACAAAAAGGGAAAAATTAAATGCACCAACAGAACAATACATAATAAATTAATCATAGCAGTTAATCTGCACTGTTTTTTTTGCAATAAGTCTTTTACCAAGTCTGCATTTATTTGATAAAATCTTTGATAAAACTGTCAAATAACATTAAAATAATATTTAAATAATAAAACATTATATTAAAAATAAACATTATATACAACTCACACATACATATTTATATTTTTTGAGTATACTATAATCTGTAGTATAATCTGTAAAAAAAAAAACATTGAATTATTTAGAAAATATAAATCTTTTGTATTTTTTTGTTTTCTTTTGCTTAAAAATGAACGCATCTATGCTAAATATGAACATCGATTTAAAAAAAAAGTAAAATGTAAAAATGGCAAATACAATATTAATAAGTAATAATAACTAAATTGTTATTAATAATAACTAAATAACTATGATACTAACTTGGTATGGGGCGTTCTACCAGAAACATACATTTTCTGTCCCTGAAATAAAAACATAAATACAGGGAATAAAAAGTATTCTTCGATTTTTTTTTTCTTTATTAAAAACTCTACAAATTTACAAACCCTGTTATTGTGCTTGTCCTCAGCCCAACTGAACCTACAGTTTTAATAGTTTTGTTATGCTATGTTTTGTTATACTTCAGAAATAGCAAAGTTGGTATCATTCACATCAATTGATTAAAAACATGAAAAACATTAAATAAATTCTACAAATACTATTTTACAATTGTCGCCATGTTTCTGTCAGTCCTGTCACTTTTGCATTAAATGTAACCTAAAATGCGTGCAATACACCTTTTAGGCTATGACTCAGAGAAAGTGACATTTGATGGAGGAGAAGCTGACAGTGATCAAGGATGCAGCATTGAATTGTACGATTTTATGCTTGTTTTTGTATGATTTTTTGATGATGACAAGCTTAAGTCAGGCCCTGTCACCTTTTTTATAAGTAAAAATGTAAGATTCTGGTAGAATGTCCCATATGCTAAAACATGAACAATAACACACAAAATTCTTGAGAGAAAACAAAGATTAGTTGTTCTTTCAAAGTTTTTAACCAATTAATTCAAACAGTTGATTCATAATTCATAAATTGGAAATGAATCCCACTTTGCATTTAGTTTCATTCTGAGATGCTGTTGAAACATCTGAATGACGTCTCATTCTTAAGAGTTACGAGACAAGCAAGAACTCTAAGACTGGTCTAAGAAAAAGACTTTTAGGCAATTTAATGAAATATTTAAGATTTTGATACACATTATATCAGCCACAAAAAAACATCACCAATACATATTTGCCCTGGAGTCCACATAGATGAACCTCTTTATGCTTAAACCCTGCAATTTCCTTTGGATCCTACATCTATTAAACCTCCATTTAGATTTGTCATAGAGCTTGTGGAACAAAATGACTGCATACACAGGCAGATGCAACTAGATGTCCATGAGACATCAGCTAAACAGCAGCACGCTCTGAGGAGCATGTGAGCTCTAGCGTGTGATCGGTTTGAGCCATGATAATTATATAGGTTGTGTTATTTTGTGTGGGACCACCGGCATGACTCAGCAGAAGACGCCGCACTCAGGGGTCTCCTCAGGGTGTGAGAGGCAAGAGCTATGCGACGGAGTGCACTTTTAAACTTTATACTCAGCTGTCTGGAAGAGAAGTCAGCACATGTTGCTGCTCCAGTGTCCTCTGAGCAAACTTCGCCCCCGATGGAAGTGAGAGCACGGGGGAGGACATCAAGGGGCGGTGCGTGACCCACTCCAAACTCTCTATCTATTTCTGATGCTTAATAGCATATTTCTCTCTCTCACCCTCTCTCTCTCTGTCTCAGATATGGCCTTGGGGCAGTTGACTGGTTTCTGCTATACTCAACTTGGGGCATCTTATCTCTTTCTTGTTTTTTTCTTCACAACACTCAATGGCCCTTTTTGTTTGCTTGGCCAGATTTCATGCCTGAACACAGAGTGAGATTTATATCCTCAAAAGGCTCTATTGTTCTCCATTCAGAAGGCAACTGATGAGCATCACAAGCCGGGATGAGGGGAGGGAAAGGCGAGAGAGAGTATCAGAAGAAGAGAGATGCAACATTGTATTTCTTAATAAATCGATGCATCACAAATTACTCACTCAATACAGTTTCCACAAACATTCCTTTTTCCTCTTCTTATTAACCGAAAGCTTTGACTAAACAATTTTGCCAACTGTGAAATTTCTGCGTTACAAAATAGTTATGCTGTTCTAGTATGTTCAGTTTTATTTTGGTGGTGGTGGTGGCGGTGGTTTCGGTCATTTTCCACACTAGCCGACTTTTAACTCATTAAATGCACACTGCTAGTGTCCAAAACATTGCTGCTTTAATCTGGCCACTGTCATCGATCTGTAAGGCGAGATTAGAATCTCCGGGGACAATAGTGGCATATGGCATTGCTTTTTAAGAGACAGATGTTCAACTCGGGCAAAGATGAAGGCAAGAAAATAATCTTGACTTTAGCTTTGAGCCTTAGTGTGCTGGAGGGTCAAGGGGCCAGAAAGGTCACTCGGCTCAGGGACATTTTCTTAGATGTTTCGCATAAGGCCTGACTGGCATGTCACAATAATAAACTATCTGGTCTGAAAACAAAGTTTAAAGAACCGCATCGCACACGGCCTTCTGTGTAGATCCTAACTCTCCAGGTCATGATCTTTTGTCATTTTATCATGTAAAGAGTTTCGTGATCAATCACAACGCACTAATTTTGTCATATAATCCATCACAAGCACTAATAAGTGGGATAGCAACTGGGGAACAGGACATTTCAGTCACGTTTACTCACCCTTGTGTTGTTATTACATATTAAGAGAATGTCTTTAGCTTTTTTGGACTTGTTTGTAGATTGTATGAACAAAATCGAAAAATAAAAGGTATTTATGTTTGGAATAACATTAAACTATAGTAGATTTTAATTACTTGCAGTCTTTCTACTGAGGGAACATTTACATGTAACCATTTTCACTTAAATTAGTAACTTTCTGTGCAATCTGACTGTTCATTTTAATCACAAAATGTATTTTAGCGGCCTGAACATGCATACCTGTGAAAATACATTTAGAAATGCAACTAAACTCTTTATAAAGATTTCATAAAGACCATGTGTATACGTCTAATGTGTTTAGTAGGCATTTAAAAAAATAACATTACTCAACAACCAAACAAAAATGGTGGATGCAGGGCTCAATGTGTGCTACATTACCAGGTTCTGACTTTGCGTGCGTAATTCAGAATGTGTTTTTGTTGTTTTATCAGATAAGTGTGAATAGGGATCATTGCATTTTAATATATCACTATCATGCAGAAGTACCCTCAAGGAAACCTCCAGTTTGTTTGCAGTTATTTGTGAAATGTACACACAATTTCTGAGTTACCATCATTTCAAAGTAAACCCCACATCATTTAATTTTCAGTGTACATATATTTAGGAACTTCTGAACTCTTTGTGTTTTCTGGAACTTAGCCTGTTCATTTTCTTTCACTAATAATGCTTTAATTCCAAGCTGCATTAATGTTTCACTTCTGTGTTTTACTTAAGTAAGAAACTTTCTTAAATGTATAAATAATAAATATTTTGGTGAAGACTTGCTTTAAAGCCTGGAATTTTCACCAACACCATTGGTAAAGTCCCTAAGCCAGGGACTTTATTCCATTAAATATTCCCTTTCAAAGAAATGTTATAGGTAGATTTCAGTGCTCCAGCACTTGGTCACCATTAGTTCCACATTTACCATGACTCTGGAAAACACCTGCTATGCCCACACATATGATGAGAATTATTTGTGATGTCACGGCAGCTATGTACACCTGTATACTTGTGTTTGCCAACTAACTATCACGTGATTTAAAAACCTAGGTGTTTTCAATATTGTGACATAGAAAGCTCTGGGGAATCCCTCAGATGAGTTCATTATTGCAACATTTACTATCAGAGCGTGACTTACACTTTCGCTTTGTCACATCAGCCCCTTGTCAGCTTCCGCTTTTACTTTCCCTTTTTTGTGTAACTTCACCATGACAGGCTGCATCAGCAGTATCTGGGAAATTCCAGAGGGCAAATTCCAACGAATATGCCAATTAGCCATTAAACGGAGTGAGATCAAATTTACACGGGCATTTCTGCTTCAGTAAGTACCAAGCTATTCATTGAGCGGAAGGTCCTATATTACATTAGAGGCGACTGTTGACCATCTAATGGTGTTTACTTCATATTTGCGCGCTCGTTCCACAAGACCCGAACCTTCCTTGATAAATCAGCTGTTTATATCAACTAAAAAAGGTGGGTTTGTTATTTTTTAAATGATATTATCTCCCACCTATCTCATATTATCCTGACCAATAACAAGTCTCACAATGGTCCTCATGTGCTTTTAGCATGGAGACATTGGGGAGTCTGTCTTATGGCAATCTCCAAATGAGAAAAATGGTTTGTTTACCGCATGGAGGAGTGATACTGCGAATTGAATTACGTCTCAGCTCAAGCTGTCTGTGTATTGTGAACAGATGCACATGTTTCACATGCTGCTGCTCTCTGGCCCCCTTCACACCTGGTTTCTGGTGATTGGATCGGATAATCGGATTTAAATACATTAAAAGGCAGGTCACAATGCATGGCAATAGAGTCACTGGAAGCTCATTTAGAGCTGGACATGGATGATTCGGACCATGTTAATACCAATATTAAGTTTTTGTTACATGCATGTAATTACACTTGTAATTGATAAACAATGAATGAAAGAATCTGTGATCTGCATTTCCTGTGTTTAAATCCTTAATAGCCCTTTGTTTTTTCTGCAAAAATGTATGCATACAGAATCACCTTAAACCAATATAATATTTAGTAAATCAGTATTTTGAGGGCGACACGGTGATGCAGTAGGTAGTGCTGTCGCCTCACAGCAAGAAGGTCGCTAGTTCAAGCTTCGGCTGGGTCAGTTGGCATTTCTGTGTAGAGTTTGCATGTTCTCTCTGTGTTTGCGTGGGTTTACAGGTGTATTGGGTAAGCTAAATTGTCCGTAGTGTATGTGTGTGAATGGGAATGCATCCGCTATGTAAAACAAATCCTGGATAAGTTGGCAGTTCATTGCGCTGTGGCGACCCCGGATTAATAAAGGGACTAAGCCAAAAAGAAAATGAATGAACGAATGAGTATTTTGAGTTACAGTGTAAAAAAAAGATATGATTAATAAGTGATGACAAAATGTTACTTACTTTCCTTTGGCTTAGTCCATGATTTTTCAGGGGTCACCACAGTGGAATGAACCACCTCGGCTGGGTCAGTTGGCATTTCTGTGTGGAGCATGTTCTCCCCATGTTTGCGTGGGTTTATATAGGTATAGGTGAATTGGGTAGGCTAAATTGTCTGTAGTGTATGTGTGTGAATGAGAGTGAATGGGTGTTTCCAGCCTGATCTCACGAGAAAACGTAAGTATTTTAAGTTTTGGCAGTTTAGTGGCTAATTCGTACGAATTCGTACGAGTTCAGTCGTACGAAAATGTACAATTTCAAAAAGGAGGGGTGGCACCCAACCCCACCCCTAAACACAACCGTCATTGGTTGATGAGCAAATCGTACTGAATTGTATGAATTACATTGTACAAAATCATACGAATTAGCCACTAAATAAAAAGTTACGAATTGCCGTGAGATAGCGTTGGTGTTTCCCAGTGATGGGTTGCAGCTGGAAAGACGTCCACTGCGTAAAACATATGCTGGATAAGTTGGCGGTTCATTCCGCTGTTGCGACCCCTGAATAATAAAGGGACTAAGCCAAAAAAAGAAAAAGAAAAAAAGATTGAATAATTATTCTTTAGGAATGTTTATTTATAAAACAAACACTTTAGATTCAAACAACTTCGATTGTTCTGGATGAAATTTCATTTTACCATGCATTTTCTCCCTGGATGTACAAAGATGAATTATTACTACTACTACAAATATAAATAAAATGCCTAACTGCATTGGGTAATCTGAATTAGTTGAATTGTATATGATATCTGGCTTAGAAATGATTTAAAAATACATAGACAATTAACCGAAAGAAGTTATATCCATTTAACAATTTTTAAATAATTATTATTCAAACAATAGTGTACATGATAATGTTTTATTAATATTAAAATAGAGCCACCCAAGTGTTGTGTTACATTATGTTGTGTAAATGAAATTGTGGCTTGAAATTGAATGTGTTACTACAACAGAACTCTGGAATATCCATATACTTTCCAGATAAAATATAAATGCTAATGCCAGGTTCTCTCTGTCAGAAACCTCAGAAACCTCTGGTTTCACCCACCACACGAAACCACTGTATTCACAGTAATTCTGAGAACTGCAATTCTCCCTGTGTATAGACGCTGCCATGAATACCCTGAGGCTAGAGATTGATACAAGGAGCACAATGCAGACACAGGTGAGTCGGGAGATAACATGCAGGACAGCCGGTGTGTTCCAGCCACTGCCATTTTGATGGACAGTGTGTTGAATGAGTTTAGGAGCACAGGCCAACCACCTTCTAAATCCGCATGCCTTTAAAAAATCTCTATCCACCTTCTGACCATAACCTTTCTGCCTGTTTTCATAGCTTTACTCCACTCCCCCATTTTCGCTCTGTTTTTCCTCTCAACTACTCATCTAGTTTTGGATATAGTGAAAGGAAGAGAGAAACGTGAGGACGTGGGCTAAATCACATGTATCTAAAGGTTATTTTTATTTTACTGTGTGGGGCAGAACAGCCCCCTACACACACATTCACCCACACACACACAAGCACATGAGGAAGTGAATGAGCCATCATAGGAAACGCATCCGCATTCAGTAGACACATCTGATGAAAGATGGTTTACATAACAATTTGGTTTTAGCTTTACAGAAATGAGCTCAAAAGACTGCGGTTTAGTAGTGGTTAGTGATTTTTTTGTGTTATACACAAAAAAAATTAGTTTTTAAAAAAAATACATTAGTTTTTTTCAGCAGCTGGGGTGCCGGAAATAAACCGTAAAATATTCGGCACCCCACCCCCTGTGAGGTTTTTGGGTCCATTAAGCAAGACCTCAGTTTTATCTGAATTTAGTAATAAGTTATTAGTCATCCAATTTTTTATATCAGCTATACAATCTGTTAATTTAGTAAATTCATACAAATTAACAGGTTGAGAGGAGATGTAAAGTTGTGTATCATCAGCAAAACAGTGGAAGCTAACTCCATGTTTTTTAATGATATCACCTAGTGGTAGCATATATAGTGTGAAAAGTAAGGGACCAAGAACTGAGCCTTGTGGTACCCCACGGTGTACTTTTGATCTGTATGATGTCTATTTATTAAGTGATACACTGATATGCCACAGCCATATCATCCCTGCAGCCCAAGAGCGGTTACTCACTGAAGCTAAGCAGGGCTGAGCCTGGTCAGTACCTGGATGGGAGACCACATGGGAAAACTAGGTTGCTGTTGGAAGTGGTGTTAGTGAGGCCAGCAGGGGCACTCAACCTGTGGTCTGTGTGAGTCCTAATGCCCCAGTAAAAGTGAAGGGGACACTATACTGTCAGTGGGCGCCGTCTTTCGGATGTCTTTCGGTCGTTAAAAATCCCATGGCACTTCTCCTAAAGAGTAGGGGTGTAACCCCGGTATCCTGGCCAAAGTCCCTCAATGGGCCCTTACGATCATGGCCTTCCAATCATCCCCATTAACCGAATTGGCTCAATCACTGTCTCGGTGAGTGCGGTGAGCGCACTGGCGCCGTTGTCCTGTGGCTGCCGTTGCATCATCCAAGTGGATGCTGCACACTGGTGGTGTGGAGAGAACCCCCTCATGATTGTAAAGCGCTTTGGGTGTAAGGCCATACACAATAAATGCGCTATATAAATACACATTACATTACATTACATACAAATTGATAACGTTCAAGACCCGAACCAGGCCAATGCAGTTCCTGTAATACCAACATAATTTTCAAGCCTATCAAGGAGAATATTATGATCGATTGTATCAAATGCAGCACTGAGGTTCAATAGCACTAAGAGAGAAATGCAATCATGGTCGGACGACAGACAAAAGTCATTTGTAACTCTTAAGAGTGTGGTTTCTGTGCTATGAAATGCTCTAAATCTTATAAATAAAAATAAATAAATATTGTTTCTTTGTAGGAAGGAACAGTCGAGCAGATACACACTATAGTAAAATACCAAAAGCATGCAAGTAACACATTAGCAATTGCAAACTACAGACAATCCATTGACTTTCTAACAGCCACCAAAATCACCCTAGAAATGTCTTAGCAACCACTTAAAGCACCCTAGTTATTCCTTAGTAACCACACTGTATGCCCTAGTAATGATCTAATACCCATAAAGCACTCTAGAAATGCTTAGTAACCAGTATGAACACACTTTTGTAACTACCTCAATCACCACAAAACATGCCCTAAAGCACATGGAAAATGCCCTATTAATGTTTTAGCAACTAGTAATACCCTAGCAAGTGCCTAGAGCACACTAGTGGCCCTGTACCCTTTTCATACCCTAAACCCTTACAGCTTTCATGTGCTTTCAATGCCTCTTTAACAGTTGAATAGAGTTTGTCGCACTGTGCTTGGAAGAAATTGAGCATCAATGGCACATGACCGGCTCAAAAGGGACACTAGCGAGCACCGTTCTGAAAGATATAATGATGAACTGGACACTCTATGATCGACCATTTTAAGGTTGCACGACCACTAATGCCTGAGCAAATCACATTAGAATGATACTGATCATACTATCAACCAGACAGAAATGTGCTACAAAAACACTCAAACTACTTAGCAATTGGACCTAAATGCCCATGATCATACAAAACCAATAGCGTCTGGCTACAGACTTGCACGCTCAGGCTTGCACACCCAGGCACCTGCGCATCCTCTGCAAGCGACACCTGCACTCTAACTTGCTATCGACATTTGCGCCTGGGGTCAGGAATCATTGATTCAAGATGATTTTGAGATGGCCATGGACAAATTACAAAAGGCTCAGTTTTTAGAGGAAAGAGTTGTTGCTCTGGAACCTTTCAGTTTTGTCTTTACTGAGATGGAGAACATGGACTTTTCCCCTTTAAAATGTAAATGATGTCATGAGACTGAAAGTATTCTGTAAATGCAAAGAAAATGAATAATGTGCTTCTTTAGAGAAACAAAATAAAAAGCACCATGTACCTTTTTGCATTCCTTCTGTTTATTTATAAAAGTGTTAAGCTTCTATTTTTTTATACTATACTATTTTATTAAAATGCTGTAATTTTATCTGTTAATGAAAGTTTAAAATAAAAACTAAAATTCTAATTTGCAATCACCTGATGATTTTTATCAATATTTTTGGCAGATAATTTGGTTTCCTTTTAGACCTGATAATTCATATTTGAATAAATAGCTTTGCTGGTATAAATGTTAATTGTAGCCTACTTTTCTGAAGTTACATTAAAGCATTATAATCATATGATAAACCAGCAGCTTTCCAAGGCGATCTGTCATGGTATAAAATTAAAGTATTAGAACCGTTTGGCAATGTCATCACTGGCAACGTAAACCATTTCCATTTTTCTTCATTCATTCATTCATTCATTCATTTTCTTTTCGGCTTAGTCCCTTCATTAATTCGGGGTCGCCACAGCGGAATGAACTGCCAACTTATCCAGCATTTGTTTTATGCAGCGGATGCAACCCATCTCTGGGAAACATCCATACATTCTCATTCACACACATACACTACGGACAATTTAGCTTACCCAATTGCCCTATACTGCATGTCTTTGGACTGTGGGGGAAACCGGAGCACCTGGAGGAAACCCACGTGAACACGGGGAGAACATGCAAACTCCAAAGAGAAATACCAACTGACCCAGCCGAGGCTTGAACCAGCGACCTTCTTGCTGTGAGGCGACAGCATTACCTACTGCGCCACCGTGTCGCCTCCATTTTTATTGTTGTATTTTTATGACGATTCCGAGTGACAGGTGACATGAGAAATTGAGTCCCTCTGAAAATTGAGTCCGCTTACGACCCCAAATGGATCGGCAAGTGAGAGTGCAGGTGTCGATTGTAAATGACGTCACTTGCAGAGGAAGCACGGGTGTCTAAGGCCTCGTTTACACTAGTGCGTTTTAGTTTAAAACGGCGTTTTAGCATGAAAATGATCAACGCTCCCATTTCTGTCCATGTTGTTTACAGTGAAGGCTGGTCTGCCGTCTTCCGGTGGCGTTATAGTCATGTGATAGGGGCTTGACGAATAAGGAAAGGTTACGTTTTAAAACGAAAACGCATTAGTGTAAACGGGGCCTAAGAGTGCAAGCCTGCGCGTGCAAGTGCAAACACTCATATACCAAATACTGTTACACTGTCACCAGTAATGTTTTTAAACTGTTGATCATGTATAAGTGCTCTTTTTGTTGATCATAAGTATCTAGGTTGCAACAGGAAACTGATTCATATTAAACACATTAACCTGTTGTCAAAGTCTAGATTAGTCAGTATGTTTTGGGCATGTGCATTTGGGCAGCTCACACAAACAAGCCTGTTTACAGCTGTTGTCGTAGTAATAAGGTCAGTGGCGCGCTCACGTGTCAAAAAGGATTTGCACTAGCGCTTCACCGTTTAACAGGGCTGTGGACAGAGAATTGTGTAACCCAATTTGTGAGTGTGTGATCTTACGTGTGGGCGTGTGTGGAGTGCTAACACTTGTGCTAGCAGATATGGAGAGTACGCACTCATTTTGTTATCACGGGATGACTGAATGAATAAGTATCTACATTTAATATTATGCACATGCTGGATGCTAGAGGTTACCTTCACAGACGCTGCCCGCAACGCACTGTGCTTGACTGCCTGGCACAGTTTGGCATTTTTAAGGGTGATGTCCAACATGAAAGCACGAGGGAGGGATGGTGGGAGGGTGACAGAGAGAGAACAGTGATGCCGAATAACACGATGGCACACTGACCCAGTAATGCTGCAGCTGCACTGCCAGTGGGCCTGCTCTGCCCTACTGAACTGCACCGATTCTACTCCCCGTAATAAACCCATACACACACATTCACACCCAGCTGTCGCTTATTCTGTCTGCTCATAATAACGCCCTATGAGATGCACAATGATGAAGATGGTGTAAAGAGAAGGCAGAGCTATTTATGAGAGGAAAACAGTGCTTTAATGCAGCTCGGCAATGAGTGGCGACGGCGTGCACGAGAAACACACTGCCTTTCTTTCCACCCGCAGCACAAAGAAACAAAATGGAGGGGCGCTGAACAGAAAAGGCAGGGATCTAAATGATGGAGCCATGGCTTTTGAGCTCAAGCGCTCTCATAGAGAATAGTGTGCCTTGGCGAACACACTGTGGACTTTCTGGGCAGAGAGATAAGCTCGAATTTGGTTGACAGAGGCTAAATGTAATTAATGGCAAATGAAGAGAGCGGTAACCCTCGCTTGTATGTGCCGGTTTGTGTGTGTGTGTGTGTGTGTGAGAGAGAGAGTGAGAGGGCAGTTTTTGAAAGATTCTGGTGTGAGGAGAATCTTCTCTCTGGCCAAGAGCAGTAACGAGGCAGTAATGAGAGATACCTTCATCTCTGTTGGCACCATTTTCTTGTCAATCACTTTGAGCTTTGATAAAACTTAACAAACATTCAGTGACTTTTGGAGGTGCAAGACCCCAGCAAACAAATTAATGTTTAATAGATGTCCAATAGGCATCTAAACGTAGACAGCCTGGCTAAAACAAGGCTAATCTTGGGCTGTCAGTGAAAATCGAATAGACATTTAAGAATAGCCCAAAACTATTACGGTAAATAATATTTTGGGTATTAGACAGACCTTATACTGTATGTGTAGTCATTCATTCATTTTCTTTTCGGCTTAGTCCCTTTATTAATCAGGGGTCGCCACAGCGGAATGAACCGCCAACTTATCCAGCATATGTTTTACGCCCTTCCAGCTGCAACCCATCTCTAGGAAACATCCATACGCACTCATTCACACACAAACACTATGGACAATTTAGCATACCCAATTCACCAATACCACATCATGTGGGGGAAACCAGAGCAAACCCACACGACCACGGGGAGAACATGCAAACTCCACACAGAAATGCCAACTGTCCCAGCCGAGACTCGAACCAGCGATTGTGCCACCCACTACGCCACCGTGGCACCCTGTGTAGTCATTCATTTCTGTTTATTTGTTGACTAGTCTAGTTTGACCTATTTTTAGAATTTTTTTACACTGACAGCCTAAATGTAGCTTTGTTTTAGCCAAGACGACTATGTTTAGATGACTATTAGACATCTTTTAAAATCAAAAAAGCTTCTTCTGACCACTCTTTGGGAGTGCAACCACTCAAAACAGATCTGGTAGGTAATAACACTGAACCACTTTAATGAAAGACTTTGGCTATGGGATTTGAAAATCACCAAAACAATATTTCAGATGATTTACAATGTGGTCAGTCCACTGGTTTGTCCATTAATGCCGTACCAGTGCACCCTTTTTTATTATTATGGATAAAAGTTTGATTCTGTGCATACGTTTTTAAAATCTATTCTATTAAGATGTTTTATGGGATATTCCAAAATGCGTATAAATATAGGTGGATGGAAACAAAACTATTGGAAATAATTGTGCTGTTTATTTATTTTTTGTGGAAACCTGGTACATTTTCTCAGGATTTTTATGGAGCGATCTCATGAGGGGTTTGTAACCCGACCACAAAGACATATGGCAGCATGAATTAAACACCACATGATACATTAAAAGCCAGGTTTCTAAGACTTTTGATTTTGCTAGTTGTTTTTAAACCTAAATTGTCACTGAAAATATATTTATAAATGTAAAGAAGATCTGTTGAGCCTTCGGCAGTTTAAGTTGCCTGCAGGCTTCAACTGGGTGAGTCTGCTGACAATTTTATACCCCTTGTCCACTCCTCCTTTTATTCAACACATATCCAGAGAAGAGGCCGGAAAAACTGGCTCCACACTGGCATCTTTTTTTTTAGTGCCTGGGGAAAAGGTAATATCCCCTCACTAGGTAAAGCAAGCAGAACAATGTCATCTCAGATAGGCTATACGGATGCAACACAATACCGGATCACACAAAACTACATTATTTCCATTATTATCAACAGAGCAGGAAGTGCCAAGTTGTGACACATCTTCAGTCGACAGATATTTATACTCTTGTTTTGGATTACAAAGCTACTCCAGGCACTTTGTTTTCCTCTTTCATCTGAAATCTATCCACAAATATGAAAATTACACACCAATCCGGTTCCTGGAGGGCCAATGTCCTGCAGAGTTTAGCTCAAACTGACTCTAGTGAATCTGAAGACCTTGATTAGCTAGTTAGATTAGCATTGGAGCTAAAATATTGCAACAGTGGCACCCCAGGAACAAGGGATAACTTTTTTCTTGGTCAGGGTGACAAATTTATGTAACCAGCAAGCAATTTTCTTTCGACTGTACATAAAACTATCGAAAGCACAGTATTTTACTAATATATAATACTGGTATTTTTTATTTTGCCTGGAAAATTTCACAAAGCACCAGTAATTGTGACCACCCCCAACACCTAAAGTTTCGTACACACACGTTTCTTTGATGATCTGTCTTTGTGATGCTACAAACAGCATAGGCATGAGATAAATCCACTTGGTGGTACTACGTAAAGGCAGTGTGCAGAAAAAGAAGTATATGCAGTCCTTAAGGGTATATATATTACTAAGTGAAGGCACTAATGTGGAGCTAGGGGCCAATAAGGTGTGCTTTCAGTAGTGATGTTTAATCCTGCTGTTAATTGATTCGGCATGTTTATAACTCATGTTTATAAGTTTAGCTCTTGTGCACAGTTCAAATTTACTACCTTTTGTTATGTTAGGGATGAAAACACCCACTAAATTAAACTGCTGTAAAAATGCATCAGATTAATATGTATATGTAAATCTGTTAATCAAGCTCAGTCCTGATCAAAACTACTAAATGTTTTTAAAAAATCACAGTATTTTAACTCTTTAATTGCCAAATTCATAAATGATGTCATTTATTTGTTGAAACACACACAAAATTACTTATTTTCAGTTTAAAAAGTAATTGTGGATAGGATTTTTTTTTACTTTTATCACAATCACTGAAGGATTTTAAGGTTTTAAATTGTTCTTAGCATCAATAAAACACAAGCATTTCACACAAAGGCCATCCATACTTCTCAACAGCAAAAAAAAAAAAAAACAGCTGGAGCATAAGTACACAGTCTTTGTTTTTGTTTACTCTGTGTAGTTCCGAGAGCTGAGAGCACATTCTGATTTTCTCATACACATCAAGTTAAGTGCAAAAATGTCACTCTCAGACACACATACACACACTTTAATTTGCTGTTATACTTCTTATAACTCCATATAAAATCCCAAAACTAAGCTTTTTTTCCCAGGCTAATCTAATCTAAAAGGTTAATGATGCCAACTGATGATAAACAGTAAAAATTATAAATTTTACCTCTTCACAAAAGTGCATGATCAAAAATGCATGATTATATGGTTTCATGGTTTTACAATTAAAAATGTGGTTATAATGGAAGTCAATGGGGCAAAAAACGAACGGTTAATTAGGGAGAAACAAATGAAAATGTTACAAGAACTAGTGCATCAAAGTCAATGTTGTTACTAATCTTTCATATGTCCAACACTGTGATAAACTACTTTTCATATTGAAAATAAGTATGTTTTTTCCACCAAAGCAGTGACACCATTTATGAATTTGGCAATTAAAGAGTTTCTAAACAATAGTAGTTTTGATCAGGACTGAGGTTGATTAACAGATTTATGCA
>CAIGQQ010000001.1:15013314-15025958 GCA_903798035.1 Danio albolineatus
TAAAAAAACTTTTAGTTGTACACTTATTATGGTATTTATTCATGTTTGTTAACGTTAGTTAATGTTATTTAAGTTGAAATTCATATTAACTCACAGCATTAACTAAACTTAACAAGCACAACTTTGGATTTTAATAATGCATTAGGAACAAAATTACATCCTCAAGTCCCTAATAATGAGCTACTCTATATGAGTCCTGTTTCAGCACTTCCCAGAGTCCGTCTTTAGATATAGACTGTCATATCTGTCTTTTTTCTGTCCAGGTGATCCCCTACTTATTCAATAATATTCAGGTCTGGACTCTGTGGAGGCCATGTCATGACTGTCTGTGATTTCTCTGTATTAGCAGTGTGTTTCTAATCATTATCATTCTAAAAATAAAACCATAACTAATGAAGTGCTTTCTAGAGTGAATGGCATATTGGCTTAAGACCTTTCTGTTCTTTCACAGCCTCATCAATTCAGACAGTATTGTCAACACCACTGGCAAAAATGCAGCCCCAAACCATGACAGAGCCTTCACAAATAGTGAATGAGAAATAATTATACAGGGTCATTATACCATCACTAAAACAACTAAAGTATGAGAGTATATATATAACATCAGAATTATCAATATTTACTCTTATGGCCAGTTGGCACCTTCACGTCAATACAACATAAAAAATCACATTGATGCCCATTTGACTACTAATGTAAAGAAATCAAAAGTATTAAAATTAATCTGAAACCAATGAGTTAGTTAATGTTAGTAAATATATATTAACTAACATTAACTAATGGACCATTATCTCCATTTATATTTGAATATATAAGCACTGACCCTTGTAACATATTCAGCCCAGGCTCATCTGTGATACACGCCACGAGCTACATCTTAGCAAAATGTAAAACCTGTTGCTCCGGGTACATTTTGTTGCATGTTTCAGATGAAAAATCCACTAGAGGGTGCTGTCTAAATATTTCACATTTGAAATAAACTACCTAGGGTATGTTTATTTTGCGTTTCAGATAAACATGCTTCTTGTACATGTATATGAGAAGGTAAGTACAGGCTTGTAGTACAGATCACCAAGCAACCCACTGACCTAACCCCTTCCATAAACCCAAATGATAACGTTTTTTAAAAGTTCACATAGTTTTACCTTGATTTTATACAGTTTTTATATCATTTGCAGAACTGTGCTTCACGGGAACTTTCTACATCACCAGTACAACACCATACAAAGTGATCTACAGAGTAAACTGATCATGCCGAAAAAGTTATGGATATGGATAGGTAGGTGAGGCAAATGTGTTTGATTACAAATTATGGACATTGTTAAGGTGTTTTTTGTAATATGTAGTTGGTTTTGAGCAAAGAACTGCATGGAAATAAGGCTTTATTCCTCAATAAAACTTCCCTGTAAATATCATTAGTGTGAAAAGGAACTATATACACAAGTTGGATGCTAAAGGAAAACCAGTTGTAAGTCAATCGCCCTCCAGAAACCTGCTGTGTGTATTTGTGTAAATGGCCCTGAAAGGTTCCAATGTCTGAAAACAGGCCTGTTTCCAGGCGAGCGGAACAGAAGAATGAAGTAAATCTCTGTTTAAACAATCAGTGCAGAGACAAAAGCTGATAAAGCACTGAAAAAGAGAGTGAAAAGACTTTCAGTCTAATACATACAGTAAACAGTCAGAGCGCATCTACACAAATGGCTCAGATGACAGTGAGGGGTGGAGATGGAAGGTCTGCGGGAGGTCTGTCGTCTCAAGCATTCCTCAACAGAGTCTTTGGCAGGGCAAATATAAGCCTGATTGTGCAAGATGTTTTAAACTAGAGCCTTTAAGAGAAACACGTTCCAGCAGATAATTATCAAACCATCAGGGTTTATACACAGTTTTACTACTTAAATTCAATTACTTTTCCAGACCTTTTCCAGGTCTTTCAAGTACATTTTCATGACCTAATGTTTCATGTAATGTCTACGTATACATGTTAAATAAAAAAGTTCAAACAGTTCAAACAGCATTTCATAAAACATGCAACAATCTATTTAGTTTGATCTTTATATCTATGTAAATGTATTTAGATCATGTTCACACAGCATTAATAATGTGAGAGCATGCGTTTGACCATGGACATAAAAGAAGTAAAAACAACCTATATTTAAGTATACAGACATTTGTTAAACTAGTTTCCATGACTTTTCCAAAACGTTGTGGGTTTTTCAGTTTTTCCAAAACTTTTCCGGGCCTGGAAAATGCCATGTCAAAATTCCATGACTTTTCCAGGTTTTTCGTGACCGTATGAACCCTGAACCATGGACAGATTTTTCTGGTTTTGTCATTGTATGAGCATTGACAAAAAGTCTTGTATTATTTTTGCAGCTTTAACGGAGTCTATTATATTTACACTATAAGGGTTTCCAAACTTCTGCACACCTTGGACCAGTTTGCTACATAAAGCTGAAGACAAATATAAGCCCTCCTGTAGAATTTGAATTGTTTTTCAAAATATCCCTAATAGATTGTTTTTAATTCAAAGTGCAATTTAAAGGTTAAACTTAGTTAATTTGTTTAATTACACTAGTTTGGGTAATTAGGCAAGTCATTGTATAACAGTGGTTTATTCTGTAGCCAATCAATAATAAATAATTAAATAATCTTAGGGCATAATCATTCATTCATTCATTCATTTTCTTTTCGGCTTAGTCCCTTTTTTAATCCGGGGTCGCCACAGCGGAATGAACCGCCAACTTATCCAGCATTTGTTTTACGCAGCGAATGCCCTACCAGCCACAACCCATCTCTAGGAAACACATCCATACATTCTCATTCACACACATACACCACGAACAATTTAGCTTACCCAATTCACCTGTACCGCATATCTTTGGACTGTGGGGGAAACCGGAGCACCCGGAGGAAACCCACGCAACCAGGGGGAGAACATGCAAACTCCACACAGAAATGCCAACTGGCCCGGCCGGGGATCGAACCAGCGACCTTCTTGCTGTGAGGCGAACGTGCTACTCACTACGCCACCGTGGTGCCCCCTCAGGGCATAATAATATGGACCTAATTATTTTATTTCATTTTAATTTCAGCCAAACCAAAATGAATAAGACTTTCTTATCATATAAAGAAATATATAAAGAAGTAAAACTTAATATGAAATATTGTGAGAAAAAAAGAAAGAAAAAGAATTAAAGTTCCTGAATATGTGCCTGAAACTTTTCATATGTAGTCTTTTTTTGTAATTGTTTTTCTTCTGACTTGTCCATAAAATTTGTGAAAGCTATTCCTCACGTAAATATTTACAGGCTTTGGACTTTTATTAAAGTTATGTATTTAGTAAAACATTTCATTATGCTCTTAAGACTTATTCTTCCTATTATTTAAGTTGATTCTATTTATGGTAGCAACAGATGTTTAGTTGTTGAAAAAAGGACATCTACAGGAAAAAAAGAAGAAAAAAAGCTTCTTCTCTTTTAAAATACCCACAAATGTTAGCCTTAAGATGCAGCAGCCTCTGCTTTTGTCTCTGCCGGTCCATCCTCATTCTCTTTAGAGGAATGAGTGGAAAAGAGGCAGGATGCCTGATTCACGGTGCCAAATCAACTGACGTCTCTGTCCCATCGGCTTTCAGGGTTTACTGGCATGGGAATATATTCTCTTAGAGCTGCCAGACAAGTCATTTACAGAGCAGGTTGCTAATTGCTGTGAAACGCCTTCATTAGTAAGTGGTAATGGCCTGATTTGTTGACTTGGACAGACTCTACTACTGGGTTACATTTGTTAAATTCAATTTATAATCCTTTAAGTCCAGTCTTAAATGTCGCACGTGATTTCAGAAATCACTTTATTATGCCAATTGCATTTAGAGAATACAGCAAAGGAAAAATATTAAAAAAAGAAAAAGAACTAGTGACAAAACTGTAAAGAACCCCTTAAGGAGACGTCTCAAAACTAGTTGTCAAAAAAATTCTTAAATCTGGTCCTGGTGCATCACCTCTTTGCATGTCTCTGATTTTGATAACCAGCTCATTAGAAGAACACACAAAGAAGGAAACCTGTTCAGGTCAACACCTTCCCTACATGGTGTTCACTGCTCTCTACCCCTTTTACATGAAAAATTGGTGACGGGTTGCAGCTGGAAGGGCATCTGCTGCGTAAAACATGCTGGATAAGTTGACGGTTCATTCCGCTGTGGTGACCCTTGATTAATAAAGGGACTAAGCCGAAAAAAAAAAGATTAAAAATTCATCCGATGAAAATTATTAAAGAAGTGTGGCAGGTTATTTAAGTGTAATCATCACATTTGCATACAGGTCATGTCTCCTACAACTTTATTCCCATTTGAATTGAACACACTTAATTCGAATTGAAGTACAGAATATGCCTTGATGTCCATTTCACAGGGCACTTACGTTTGAATGGAATAAACCTCTGAAGTGGTAAGAGAAACATACAAAATGTGCAGAGCACTGGAACGCCAGGACCACTGCCTTTAGAGGATAATTTCCTCAAAAATGAACCATCATTTACCCTAATTTCATTCCAAACCTGCACGACTTTTTTTTTCACAGAAAATAATAAGAATAAGAATAATAAGACTTTTCCAAATGATGACTCATGCAGTATTCATATATAGTTTTTGAAAAGTTATATGAGAAACTCAGCTAGGTATTAGTTACTAACTGAGAACCAAAAGTATTGCCAATTTATTTGCATTAATGGCATTTTTAGGCCTAAAAAACACAAACCTTGGAAAACTGGTTAGAATGTGATAATGTTATCATCTCAGTGTGAACTAGAACTTTCTTGTGGTCATTTCTTGCGGTCAACAGGGGCCATTGTCATTATGTAAACATAAGCTAAATGAAGTAGTAATTCAATTCAATTCAATTCACCTTCATTTGTATAGCGCTTTTACAATGTAGATTGTGTCAAAGCAGCTTCACATAGAAGGTTATAGTAAATTGAAAATGTCAGTTTAGTTATTAGCTAGTATATTATTAGCTAGTATATAGCTGAGTTCAGTTCAGTTCAGTGTTGTTTAATATTCACTACTTAGAGTTCAAACACTGAAGAGTAATCCATCGGTGCGCAGCTCTAGCTATGCAAACTCTAGTAATGAGTTTGTTAACTGAATTAACTGAATCATATCAATAATTTATTAATGAATGGATTATATAATCAAACATGACTGCATGTCAAGACTGTTAAAAATGATCATATTGTTATCAAATATTATCATATTGCTTCACATGGAGATTTTAATACATCTGTGCGTTTTTGAAATTTGTCATGTCTGGGAAATACAGTAATTACTCAGCCATACATGCTAAGAATGACACGAACTGACTAAATGATAACTAAAAACAAAATAGCTTTACAATGTGGCGAAGCATTGAGTTCCCCTGAAGTAATTTTCTAAATATCAGTGTAACCACTGAAGAAACATAGTCTGATGAAGCCGATCATTACAATCTCCAAATGGCACAGCGTCATCTTAAGACTCTTTTCTGAGGTCAACAACCGCAAAAGCTTGAGATGCCCATCTCAGCCAAGTTGGTACAGCATTGCAGCTGTAATCCAGCTAGAGGTTGGTCCTGCCAAAATGGGCGCTTTAAATAATACCACCCCGTAGTCCCATGCCCAACAAGTAGGTCTGTCTGGGATTACCCGAATGTTCCCTGCAGAATAAGGCTCCTTTTTGAATTCATAAATGACCAGCGTTCGGTTGATCAAAATCCCCTGGTGTTCTGGCCCGTTGTTGCAAATTCCACAGACGTTAGCGGTCTGACAGCTAAATATACATCAAAAATCTCCTGGGCTGATGGGAATTACGTAATCATTATTACAAAAAACAACACAAAGTGCACTGACCCACATAAGGCGTGATTAGCCTGGAAGAAAGGAAATTTGTTGGGTAATATGACACAAAATGTGCTGCGCGTGTTTTCAAGCTGATGCCATTTCAGGCCTCATATATAGGAGGGAAAGGGATTATGTTCACACACATCCACTTCCTTTGGGAATGACAGTGTGGATGCCGGCTGTCATGTTGAGCTTCACTGGGCACCAGTGTCAAAGGACAGTCCTCGCTCTGGCTCTTTCTCTATTTTCTTTTCCCCCTATAATTTGGTGAGTCTTCTGTCCGTTCTCTCTGGTTTTCTCCTCCCCGTCTCCTTGTTCCTGGGTTGGGTCATGGACTCTGTTTATCCTACTTAAACTTTCATTTCCCCAAAGAATGTTTCGGACACGCACACTTGCGCACATACACTCATGCAAATGCACACTCTCTCATACTGAGAGCTGAACTTTTGTCATGTACAGATAATTCAGAAATTCGAGACTTGCTGAGGCTGAAGCTTTATTCTTCTACATTCTCAAGAAGCTGATGACATGGAAAAATATACTATAGTGTTTAATAGATTACGGCATTTGTCAGTTTTGTTTTATGAAATCAATATTTGTGAAATAAGAGAGGCATTGGAACTTGAAGTGACTAGATATTTACTTTTTTATTATTTCTTAAAGATTTCTGTTGATGTTTGTATGTTAATGCTTTTCGTAATCATCAAGAAAAAAGTATGTAACTGTATACAGTCAGTCCTTAAACGTGTGTGTTAATTAAAAATAAATGCAAGATTAGGCCGTATAAAAATAGCATTATTGGTTTTGGGCTGAAAGAGAAAAAGGTCATGAACAGGAAATGCATGTGACCCTGGACCACAAAACCACTCTTATGTTGCAATGGTGTATCTTTGGAGAAAGAAGAACAAATGTGGAAAATACATTTTATGAGTCAATATTCATCCTTTCATTTTCCTTTGGCTTAGTCCGTTTATTAATCAGGGGTCACCACAGCGGAATGAACCTCCAACTATTCTGGCAAATGTTTTATGTAGTGGATGTCCCACAGCCACAACCCAGTACTGGGAAACACTTATACACACACACTATGGTCAATTTGGTTCATTCAGTTCACCCATAGACTGTGGTGAAAACTGGAGCACCTGGAAGAAACCCACACATACACGGGGAGAACATGCAAACTCCACACAAAAATGCCAACTGACCCAGCTGGGGCTAGAACCAGCAACCTTCTTGCTGGCAACAGTGCTAACCACTCAATATCATGCCATTTAGAGCAAATATCATGCATTATAAGGTTATGCCAAAATTATTTGAATATAAAATTGACAGTTCACCTAAAAATAATAAATAGTAATCAAACAGGAAGCGTAGTGGGAGAGAGAGAGAGAGAGAGGGGGGGGGGGGTGTCCTCAAGCTAGGATTCAAATTCAGGATGCTCTTAAGTGTTACCGCACCACATGTCAACGCGCTAACCACAAGGCTGTTGCTCCAACGTAAAAAAAATGTAACTTTTGATAAGTAATATGCAGTGCAAAAAAACTTATTTTCACAATTTTCTGATCATTCTGATTTCCTCAGGTTAGTTCATTGAATAGGCTTGAACCTCAGGTTCCAGATTTTAAAAACTGTTGTCTCTAAGCCAAATAATATCCTATCACAACAAACCAAACATTAATGGAAAGCTTATTTTTTCTGATGACGTATGAATATCAATTTCTAAAACTGTACACTGGTTTTGTGGTCCATTCACATAAGCCTACTCTGAAAAAAAGATTTGTGAAAAAGTCCCAACATTGTCAGGTAGAGACCAAAACAATAAAAGTGCATTGAAAATTACAATAAAAACAAAAATAAATTTAGATGTCGTTTGTTTATTTGACCTCTTTATTCAAAGAGTTCACACTTAGAAATTGCTTGATAATATTAGCAGGTTTGGGAGAGAACCCTGAGCTTGCAGATAATTGAGCCCTGGTCGATGCGCAGTAAGGGGGTACAAGATCAGGTAGTTCTTAAGAGCTGCCCCGGGTAAAGGAGGGAAAAAAAGTGTGATTCTTCAAAACGAAGATAAGGGCGTAATGCTAGACTGGCTATTTATAGTGAGATTAGAATAATCAGATTGGTTTGTTAATAATTATGAATAGAAGACCAGTCAATCATATCATGTGCTCTTGAAATTAAGTGAAACTTCACTTAAAATATTGGCTGGATTATGCATTATTTTCTGTGATTGTACAGCTTTATTTTAGTTTCAAACTACTAAGTCAATAAAAGTCAGTTACATTTTCATATTGTCATAAGAAAAATCATAATATTAAATGAACTGAAAATACCTGTGAATCCCAACATGATACAGACAACTATTTTTAACAAATACTGTTCCGATCATGTAGGCGTCACGGTGACGCAGTGAGTAGCACGGTCGCCTAACAGCAGTAAGGTCGCTTTTTTGAGCCTCGGCTGGGTCAGTTGGCGTTTCAGTTGTGCATGTTTTCCCTGTGTTTGCATGGGTTTCCTCTGGGTGCTCCGGTTTCCCCCACAAGTCCAAAGGTGGGTTGGGTAAGCTACTGTAAATTGTCCATAGAGTATGTGTGTAAATGAGAGTGTGTGGGTGTTTCCCAGTGATGGGTTTAAGAGCAGCTATGGCGACCCCAGATTAATAAAGGGACAAAGCTGACAAGAAAATGAATGAATGAATGTTTTGATCATGTCACAACAATCAAAAACCAAACTATACATAGTGGATTTTAGATATAGGTACACCAGGTATAGGTATGATAAGTAAAGACAAGTCTGCTATTGTTTAAGACCAGGATTTATGCTTGGATTGGATTTATTACTGGAATAGACAGATCCTGCACTGCAACCGAACAGAAGCTCATTAACTAGGATTTTATTCTTACTTGTCATTTGTAATATGCAGTATTTTTCTTATTTTCCAGCAAAATCGATTTAGTGTCTCATTTGATTGGTTGGACCAGCTGTCAATTGGCATGGGCCAGTGCACATGCCTCTCATCCAGTATATTGACCCGAAAATGTATACAAATCAACTGAACACAGCCTAAAAGGTAATTAAAATGGCCTCAAGAAGGCGCAGTGATTTGCTGTAACTTTAGACCTGTGACAGATGTCCACTCTCTCCCATATGGCTCTGTCCAGCTGAGGTGAGACCTGTCCATGTCACAATGACACTCTCACAACATGATCACAACCCTCACTACAGTCAACCCACAGTCAATGCTCAGTTTAAAGTCAGTGACCATTCATTTACACATCAGATCAACCATTTTAAAGTATGTTTTACCGACAAAATGGGGTATAAATTTGTTCCATTTGGCGTTTTAAATTGTTTTGAACATAATCAGGTGCTGCTTCTCAATCAGAAAATGCTTCTGTGCTTGTTCTTGCTTTCAATTGTGGGATCGATAAAAGTGTGATGATAAACTGCTGTGACTATTACTGCAGGCAATGCATGTTGCACGTGCATGTGAAGGGTAGTCAGAATTTTCCAGGGAGTCACATTTTGAAACAACTTTCCTTCACCTCCTCTTGCGGATGGAGTTTTTTTAAAAAGGGCAACACTATTACAAGGAGAATGAGCTTTAAATAGCTCATCTGCTGAGTTTACCTCAGTGGCTGCAATAGTGTTTTATGTTATTGGATCCAGAGGCCTGGTGGAGGGAGGAATGAATGTGTCTGTCAGAGAAAGCAGATGTAGATAATGATAACGCAGATCCCTTCGCAGCATCATTCTGGAGCTCCAGGGCTTTTTTCCCCCTTCTTCTTTGAGTAATCAGATCCTTAGATTGCACTCAGCAGAGAGCTCATAAAACACACACACACACACACACACACACACACACACACACACACACACACACACACACACACACACACACACGCACACACAGTCGTGTCAACATGTCTCATCTACTCAGATTTATCCTCAACATCTCTGATAGTCCCTCATATAAAACTCTCTGTCACTAGAATGGATGGATGGATGAACAGATGGATAGATGGATGGAGGAATAAGGAAGGAAGGAAAGCAAAGAAAGGAAGGAAGGCTCATAAATTTTTCAGTCACCAGTTAAACCAGCGATGACACTTTAGAAGGGAACTGGAGTGTCATAAATAGGAAAAATAGCACTTAGTCAACAGGTTATTAGGGTCAGGGTCACAGTGGAGTCAATATGTGCTTATTTGTCAAGTTAAGTGTCAGCATTACTTTAGCTTCCAGTTAAAACAAAACCTCATCTAAGAGTTAAACTTCAGCGCATTACTCATGATAGTTATAACAATATGGCAGTTGTAGAAAATCATATGCTTTTTAAGGATTGAAAGAAATGGTGTCACTTTATTTTGATGGTTCCTTTTGCACATTATAATGAGACAATATTATTGTCAGGGTTCTGCCACTCCAGTCTTCTAAATTCTTGTTTTGGTGGCAGAGTCCAGACACTAGCTCTGTCTTGTCCTGTATGTTTTGCTCGGCTTGAGATTTCTCGGGTCGAGCACTCATCTTCTGTCTCTGTATGGGTGCCATCATGAGCGTGCTCAGCCTACACAGGATCTGGGCGTGCTTGGGACGCGCGCCCTTGTATTCGTATTTGTATTTGTTCTGTCAGCATCGCGCTGTTTCATTCTCAGCATCTCAGTCTAGTTGGTTTCGGTTTTGAGATGAAACATGCGCGTTGCATATGTGTGAGGGAATGGTATGCTGCCAAGATTTGTCAGGGATATATATTCAATGAACAAAATGTAGTCACAGAAGTGTTAGATATTAAGAAAACACTTAATATACAGGTATAGTCATAAGCTGCGTCCCAAATTGCATACTTGTGCACTTTTCTACGCCATTTTGTAGTATAATTAGTGTAATAAGTGCGTTCACACTGAAAACGCTAACAATAATAAGTGCACTTTAATTACCCAGATGATGCACTCATTCCACCAGTAATATGAAGTGTGTAATGATGGACACTTCACGCACTCAACGATCAGAGCTTTGTGCACGTAACGGAAGGGGCGGAGCTATCGTGCGCACATGTTGGATAACTTTATTTATTTTGGACTGTGAAAGCAAAATTCTCCAACAAGAGTGATTATAGCGCCTCCTGATGGTGAATGCGGTTATAGTCATGCCAGGTATTATTTGGAATTTTGGTCATTTATTTCTCTAATTTGGCAACCGTCAAACGTCATCAGGGAAACGGTTTGAACTTCCGCTTAGTAAAAAAGCCATTAGTGTTCCAGTTTGGACAGCACTACATACATATACTATGCTGTTGAGTGTGTTAGTGCATAAGTACATAGTGCATAAGTGCATAGTGTATATTGTGTCATTTGGGATGCAGCTATATTTCTTTTTTTTTGGACTGGTCAAATTTGATATAAAAAATGAAATGAAATACAATATATTATACTATGAAGCAAATATTCATGTAAGTCATTGAAATGGTCAATGCACAGACTAAGCACTGAATGAAGTTTTAGTATAAACAGGCCTCATTCATTCATTCATTCATTTTTTCTAAGCTCAGTCTCTATTTTAGAGATCACCACAGCGGAATGGATCGGCAACTATTCCGGCATATGTTTTATGTAGCGGATGCCCTTCCAGCTGCAACCCAGTACCGGGAAACACCAATACACACTCATTCACATACACTACGGCCAATTTAGTTTATTCAGTTCACCTGTACTGCATGTCTTTGGACTGTGGATGAAATCGGAGCAACTGGAAAAAACCCACGCCAATACAAGAAGAACATGCAAACTCCACACAGACATGTCGACACTCGGACCAGCAACAATCTTGCTGTGAGGTGACAACCACCGTGCCTGAACAAGCCTCTAAGATTACATATACTTTTTTTTTTCAAAGAATATTCACACAAAAATGAAGTTAATTCAAGATTTTGTTAATCTCAGAAAACAATTCTAAATGAATTTACACAGTTAACAGTTTTAGTTTCTTTAATTATTTTAATTATTATTTTTATTTCAGACAAACTAAAGAAATGAGACTTCAACAGGGAAACATACTGCAAAAATAATCCCTGCTCTGTTAAACATCACTTGGGAAATATTTGAAAAATTCTGAACTTTTCAAGGATAATAATTTTGTCTTAAACTGTCGGCATGTGTGTTGATTTTTATTGGAAACTATGACAAAGACATAGTGATAATGAAAGTAAAGTCCACTATAGCAATAACTCATATAAACCAGCCTAAACCAGCACTGAAATTCATGTTCAGCATAAGTTGATCTTGTTAGCAGGGTTAGAGTTTTTTTTTTTTTTAATGCATGGACAATAGTGCAGATTCAGTGTGGCATCTCTGGATTTGAATCACAAGCACTATTGTCTGAGCTTGGGTTCCTACATTGGTTCTTGTTTGTTTGTCTGCACTGCTGCATTGTGATTAGGTAAATTGGAGAGTGGCAGCCAAAATGCCATCTGTAAAGAGTGCGTCCGCCGCCTGACTGAATGAACGGCATGCATCTGTGTCATGTGTCATTAGTCTTGCACAAACAAGCTCTGTCTTGCACAATGCCAACATATGCACGCACACCAACATAATAGGCTTGTGCAAAATCACATCCTTTACTGTGAACATGCTCATAATCGCGTCCATTTTTGCTTGTGTGCAGCATTCAATCATTGCCACACACAGACGTTTCCAAGTTTCAGACAAAAAAACGCGCCTATGACAACATTTTCTACACACACACACACACACACACACACACACACACACACACACACACAC
>CAIGQQ010000001.1:15025968-15042513 GCA_903798035.1 Danio albolineatus
ACACACACACACACACACACACACACACACACACACACACACACACATACACACAAACACACTCACAAAATCTTGCTTTTTGCACATTTCATAGAAGTTTCAAAGTAATGTGCCTAGTAGTGGGTCCTAAATAGTGTGTTCAGATTTTTTTACTCTCTCAGAAATAAAGGAACAAAACTCTTCACTGGGATGGTACCATTTTAAAAGGTACACTTTTGCACAGTGCAGGTCCACATTTATATCTTTTAATGTAAATTTTAATAGTTCAAAGTACAAATGTGTACCTCATATTACCTTAAAGGAACAATAGTGTACTCTAAAGGTAGAAAATTCTACCTTTAAAGTACCAATGTGCACCTGTAAGATACAACACGTTTTTGTACCGTTGCTTTGTGCACAAATAAACATCTGAGTTACATTCATACTATTCACATTCATACTATATAGAATGTACTTTTCTAACAGTCCTGTAGTAAATTCAAATTCAAATCTCGTACCTTTTCAAGAGTTCACACTTAGCTGATGATTGATAATAAAGCTTGTTTGGCATGCTGTCCCGGGAGAGAGCCCTGAGCTCATAAGATCCTCGAGCCCTGGGCTCCCTCCCGTTTGCAGGGCGAGAGGAGAGTTTGAGCTCAGGTAGATCTCGATGAACTCCCCCTTGACTTATTCCCAACAAGTGGCAGGACTGAGGTGAGGTGTATTCGTTAAGAGCTTGACTATGATATCAATTGTGCTTTTAAATTACTTAGTGTGTGTTATTTGGACCGTGGGAGGAAACCGGAGAGCCCGGGGAAAACCCACGCGAGCATGGGGAAAACAAGCAAAACTTCGCACAGAAATGCCACCTGATTTAGCAGGGACTTAACCAGAGGCATACTTGCTGTGAGGCCACAGTGCTAGTCACTGGGCCGCCGTGTTGCCCATCTGAAAGGAGGGAAAGTAGAAGTCTTCAAGTCTTCAAGACGAAGATGTTGAGATAAGAAAACTTTGGTTATTTATAGGGAGTTAGGAATCGTCTGATTGGACAATCGGTCATTAGCTGAAGCTGTAACAGCTAAGAACAATCATAAGAACGTGATCCTCTCGAAATTTGTTTATGAATAAACTTCACTTAGAGTAGTTGGTGATTTCGGACACAGTGTCAAACTTCACCTTTTAGATAAGGCCATTTGAGTTTGCTTTATGTTTCATGTGTTATGTATTGTATGTTGCTTTATTCCCTTGATTCTATGTGATGATAGTCAACGACTGTTGTTATATTGTGCTACATAAATAAAGTAATCCTGTCTGTCTTTGTTACAGTATTTCAGGACTAATGCCAACACCCCTTACAGTGGTGTAAAGTAACTAATTACAAATACTCAAACTACTGTAATTGAGTAGTTTTTCCTCAGGAATTGTACTTTACTGAGAAGTTTTATAAATGTGTACTTTTACTTTCCCTTGAGTACATTTTTAGTGCAGTATCAGTACTTTTAATCCACTACTTTCCTTCAACCTGCAGTCACTATTTTATTTCTTTCTTGTCTATGGTCATTGTCTAAAGTAGAAAAATCAGTCCTGTGATTCCTGTCCAATTAAATCACACATAGAAAGTAAATCGCATCATACTGAACAACCTCAAGACCTGGGTGCTTTATAAATGCAGCAAACCTTTTGGAAACATTAAAAATGTCCAAGAAGATGTCCAAAATCTTTACACGCAATGATACAGAGACTTTTTGTAGACTGCATGTCACTGAAAATGATGGATGTCGACTGTATGATGACTGAAATCACCAAACAGCCTTAAACAATCACTAAATGGAACAAATGAAGAATGGAAGGAAGGGCTAAATAAAAGGAAGGACCGAACAAGGAACGGAAGGAATGATCAAAGAACCAAATAAATGAAGGAAGGATTCAAGGAAGGACTGAACAAACTAAGGAAGAAGGAGCGAACGAATGAACAAAGGACCTAATGAAGGAAGGAACAGAAATATGAAAGAAAGAATGAGCGAACAAATGAACGGAGGAAAGAAGGAAGGACCAAACGAATGAAGGAAAAATTCAAGGAAGGACTGAACAAACTAAGGAAGGAAGGAACGATCAAACGAATGAATGAACAAAAAGACCTAATGTAGGAAGGAACAAAAATATGAACGAACGAACGAGTGAACGAAGGAAGGAGGGAACAAACAAATGAATGAAGGAAATGAGAGAAGAAACAAATAATTGAAGGAAGGTTGGAAGGAACGAATGAAAATAGGAAGATCCCTAAATACACCACGTTATTTGTGAAGGGATGTGTAAACGTAACGTTCTGTAAACGCATCAACTTTTCTACTGCGTAATACTCACTACTCTTGAGTACTTTTAAAAGGTTGCTTTTTACTCATACTTTGAGTAATAGTTACAACAGATACTTTTACTCTACTTGCACTACATTTTTTGGCAAGTAATGGTACTTTTACTTGAGTATGATTTTTCAGTACTTTTTCCACCACTGACTACTTACCTTTTGCATTTGTTTGCTTCTTTATATTCAGCGGTATGGCTTATAACTAGCCACTGCAAAAACCACTATAGACACCATGTTGTGTTGCACTGCAAAAATTGTGACTTGTGCTGTCCATTAGTTTGGATCAGACAGTGTAGCATCCGAAAAACCTTGAACGCCCAACACCATGTTGCTAGTTTGTGTTTTTTTCCTTCCTCAGACCGCAGTTGGTAAATTATCATCACTGCTAACCAGGAGCAAATTTCAATCCTTGCCAGTATGGAGACACAGTTGCCTTGCCATAACACTTAGGCCCTTGTCAAATTAATTCAAATCTTTATTCCTACCCATTTCTCCTGCGTCAAACGCATTACAAGAAATGACTGTTTGTATACTATCTAAACGAACCAGCCCTTATTAGGGGATGATCAGCAATATTTGTTTCTGGGTGCTTTCCTGGTTTCCTTGGGGCCTTTGTGTTCCGCGCCAGACCTTGTATATGCTATTGTTACAGTTCTGAATTCCATGAATGAAAAAGAAGCGAAAGTATGTGAACTAAATGTCAATCCATTCCTCAGACTGTACTCTCCAGTGTTTTTTTATTTATTCATTCATTCAGTCAGTGACTCCTGCTTGGCACAAGTCCAACATATTGTAAAAAAAAAAATCCACATTCACTTTCAGTTGACACCTCGATACTAGAGCGAATAAAGGGATGCCTCCACTTAAGATTTCCGTCTACTTAGCAAATGAGATCACAACTTCTCACAATGAATAATCACCTCGGTGTCCCCCAGGGCTGAGCTGCGAATCTAACAGGAAGTGATGCATTTCCCAACAGGAAGGCGGCTTTCCCCCTAAATAGCTCTTTACCGTCTCACTCTTTCATTCATAAATCTGACACAGGCATAATGAAGGAAGGCTTGCTCATAAATCTTCTTCAGAGACTGAGATTGAGATGGCGTATGAGTCAGGGGAAGAAACAAAAGAGATTTTCATTTCTGATTTGAGTCTTTGACATATTGTGCTGGAGAATACAGGTCTTTTGTTCACTGAACATGCAAATTTTTCCTTTGGGAAGTGAATTGCTGTTCTGCATCTCCATATGATACATCGCTTGCAGAAGCATAAATAGACAATACTGCATTTTAGGTTTAATTTAAGATTAAGTTGTTATTATAATTATATAAAGTGCAATGATGATAATAATAATAAAATAAGCAGGATTACTGTTTCAGCATCTAGTGGACTTGTTACTTGATTATCAATTCTGCGTATCTCCTTTTTTTAACAACATATTGGTGCAGTCTGCCACATTCAGCAGGGTTTAATGCTGCTCTTGTACAGTGCCGTATCTTTGGCCATTTTATTTTTCTTTGAGCATTATTTGGTAAAATGTATAAATTATTGCGTATTCATCTACAATTCGTACAATTCATCTATAGCACATGCCTTTGGACTGTGGGGGAAACCAGAGCACCGGAGGAAACGCACATGAACACGGCAAGAACATGCAAACTTCGCACAGAAGAGCCAAATGGCCCAACCGGGATTTGAACCAGTGACCTTCTTGCTGTGAAGTGACAGTGCTAACCACTGAGCCACCGTGCCACCTTACAGTATTTTATAAATGGGGGTTTATATTCACTGATTGCACTTTGTGTGGAATTCATCCATCCAATCATTATAAAAGTGAGATGTTTAATGGTTAATATTACATCTATAACATGTGACAGAACTAATGACAGGGATATACTTTTAAACCAGAATGATATTTTTACAATGGTATTGTTTTACTGCATGTTTACTATAATCACTTTGGTGAATATAAGAGATATTGTACCCTGCACTTTAACATGTACAGTATGAAGTCCTTTTTATTTCACCACTCTTGGTATTATGAAACTAGTGAGATTATATTATAAATAGTTGTGAATATGATTTTTCTTCTCTTCAAATGGGGTTTTACAGTCACTAATTGTACTTTGAGTGGAATTAATCCAACCAACCATTATAAAAGTGAGATGTTTAATGGTTATTATTACATCTTACATCTACACTCTCAGAAATAAATGTACAAAATCTGTCACTGGGGTGGCACTTTTTTCAAAATGGACACTTGTGTTTGTGTGTGTGTGTGTGTGTGTGTGTTTATGTGTGCATGAACTTTGTAACGACATTTTGTGTTACTCATCGTTGCAGAAAGACTTGAATAAACTCCACACATCCAATAATCATTGGGAAAGTTCTTACTGTAGTATTTCTCACAAACGTTACATGAGATCTGCTTCCTTCATGTTTGTCACTGTGCTGTTCATCTGACACAGTCGAGGCAGAGATTGATGCACACTCTGACAGGCATGTGGGAACGGTGGTCGAAGAGAACTTGCATTAAAGGCACAGGCAACAAAACAGCTACATTGTGTTTAGACCAGAAAATTCTAATATTCTGAAAGCTATAATAAATAATCTGATGCATGTTTTGAGCTGAAACTTTACAGACACATCCTGGAGACACAAAAGACTTATCTTAAATCTTGAAAAAGGGGTAAAATAGGTGCCCTTTAAATTGCTGTGAGGTACACATTTGTACTTTTTAGGTATTAATATATACCTTTAAGGACTTGTTAGGAACAAAACTGTACCTTTTGATGAGGCTGACCCCCCCAACCCCCTTCAAAGTTTTGGTGAATATAAGAGATCTTCGAGAACTCCATTTTTCTTTCAGACCAAAGTAGTCAATAATTACATGTTCATGAAATCAGTTTGTTACTAAATATGATCTCACAATTTTAAATAGAATGGATTAATTTGTTCAGATGTCTTGAATTAAGTCTGTCTTGAAATAAGATGTTCAAGTTTGATGTCACCACATCCAAAAATCTTCTTAAGTGTTTATTTAACACTTGAATCTAAATATTTGTGTTACTTTTTTCTGGAAAAAAAACAGAGGAATAAATTGACTTGTGAATTTGATGAGCTGTAGAACTGGAGCAGTAAAGTGAGGACAGAGTTAAAATCGCACGTCTCTTTGACCTGGGCAAGGACCCAGAACATCCTGACCCTGTATCAACCTCTCTCTCTCTCTCTCTCTGTCTTACACACACACACATATGCTGGAAGTGGGAAGTGGATACAGCGGATGTGAGTAGAGAGAAAGGAAAGCGAGAGAGCAGGGTCAGGAATGTGGCATTATGGGAGTCTGGGAAAGGGGGAGGAGGCTTCCAAACACTTCCTGTGTGAGGAGGGAAGAATCCATCAACTATGAGACAGGAATCAGGGTCAGTGAGATAATAAACATTCATGAACATGCATACAAACCAACACACACATCAGACTCAGCCTCGAACAGTTGGAAAGTCCAGGATGGGTGTCATTTTGAAACTGAAAGGCATGGACAAAGAGCCACATTTTACTTTTTGAGGTGAGAGTCTATGGACGGGTGTACGTCTGAGCTTTTTCCTGATCTTTCAAAACAATATTGTATCGAGCTCAAGCAAATTACATATGCACACTAAGGAGAACAGCAGCTTTCATTTTTGCACTAATAGGCACAAAACTAGACTGAATTCTGGTTTTGTTACAATCTGGAGTGGTCAAGAACATTGTGCTTTTGACTTCATTTATAATTTTATTTTATTTTTTTGCCTTCAAACCACTTGTAATGTCATTTAGAATAGTTTAAACCTCATCTAGCGCACTTCATACTGCATTTAGGAAATAGCCAATGCAATTTCTCTACAATTTGTATGTTTTTTAAAAAATTTTATTATTATTTTTAAGGGGTGGTCCACTACGATATCGATTTCATATTTTAGATACGATACAATATAAGCTTTAGTTGATGTGTAATGTAGCTGTGTGAACATACACAACATCTCTGAATGTAAGATGCTCAAAGTTCAATGCAAAGGAAGACATTGGCTATTACAGAGTTAGCTTAGCAAAGCTTACAGCGAATGAAGTTTGGGGACTACAAAAAAATACATCCTGGTTAATGACGTCGTAAACCCGTTAAGCGCATTCACTGCATGCTGTGAAGGGGCGTGGCCAGATGTGCTGTAATGTTCCGCCGATCTGCAAATCTCAACACATTATGTTAGCTGACCAATCAGAGCCTCTTGAGGGCGAGCTTTTGGAGGAACTAGGCAATGACAGTCGTTTTCATGTTAGCTGAGTAGCTGTATATAATCAAAGTAAGGTATATGAAAAATAAATAACAGGATTTTTCACAAATGAAGCATGAGCACACATTGCTTTGCACCCCATAAACAAAATCAAGCCTTAAAAATACACTTTGGACCACCCCTTAAATGGTGTTCATTTAATTGATACGATTTGCTCATACCCAACTGTGACTACATTTACATGGACATCAGTAATCAAATTATTTGTTATTATTGAAGCCTTAATCTTTATAAGACAATAATAAGATTGAGGTGTTTACATGAGTTGCTTTTTAAGTTCCTTTCATGATCCCCTTTTACATGTTATAGCACAGATTGATTAACAGCATTGCATCACCACGATATCCACGTTTCCATCGGAGTTTCAAGTAATTTTGGAGGTTTCATTTTTAATTTTTCAGCTTTAACTGCAGTTCATTAGTTTCGCTTTCATTTAGGAACATTTCATTTATGCCCCTGTGTCAAACTGAGGTACTGGATGTGAGTATTGAGTAAGTACTGGTGTTTTAATGGAATTTGATACCACACGGCGAATGAAAATCTGTATTTTGCGATATGTGTCTGTGGTCCTTTACTGACTCAGTAGGTGCAGTGAATAGTGTCAAACAGCCGTGTGTTTATGGAATATCCTGTCGCAAAATGCGGCGAAAAGTCCTACACAATGGTAATAGTTTAATTGCTGTGTTTAGATGCCTGTACTGCACTAAAATACAAGTAAAATCTGCATACTTCATATGTCTTAATTTGATTTCTCTTTAGTTTGATTATGACTTTAGTTGGATTAAGGTAGTTGTGTCCAAACTCGGTCCTGGAGGGCCGGTGTCCTGGAGAGTTTATCTCCAACTTGCTTCAACACACCTGCCAGAAAGTTTCTAGTATATCTAGTAAAAGCTTGATTAGCTGGTTCAGGTGTGTTTGATTAGGGGACCTAAACTTTTCAGGACATCGGCCCTCCAGGCCGAGTTTGGACACCCCTGGATCAAGGTAATCAAAATCAATGTCTACATGATAGACTTTTAATCAGAGTATTGTCTTAATCGTATTAAAATCAGATTTTTGCTGTCCATGTAAACGTACCCAATGAAGGTTGTGTTTAGGGGTGAGGTTTGGGGGCACACCTCCTTTTAAAAATTATATGTTTTTATATGAATGCAACAATATGAATTCGTAAAAAAAAAAAAAAAAAAAAATTAATTTGTAAAAAATAGTAAGGCTGAAAATAGCATATAGATCAAGAATAGGTGTGTGTGTGTGGCTGTTTTTGAACACATTCATCCACATGCGATTCTACAACACTGGTGTGGGTGTGTTGAAGCAGGGTTGGAACTTAACTCTACAGGGATGACGAGCATAGTTTGTCTCTCCTGGTCTACTCTATAAAAAATGAGCCACGCAAATGTGTTTTTGAACATTTCAGACCCTGTTTACAAATATATTCGCTTACTCACTTATCATCCTTCGACTTAGACCCTGATTTGTCAGTGGAATGAACCGGCAATTACTCTGGCATATTTTATGAAGCAGATGCTCTTCCAGACATAACCCAGTACTAGGAAACACCCATACAGTCTCTCATTCACACACACAAACATTATGGCCAATTTTATTTACCCAATTCATCTACAGTGCACAGCATGTCTTTGGACTGTGGGGGAAATTGGATCACCCAGAGAAACACATGCAAACTCTACACAAAATGCCAACTGGCCTGGTGGGACTCAAACCAGCAAGAACTCAAAGCTTCTTGCTGTGAGGTGACAGCGTAACCACTGAGCCACCGTGCTGTCCACCTGTATTTAGAAAATTCATCTTAATACCAGAAATGAACTGGGCCTTTGGCATCGCAACTAGCTTTGTTCATACTCAAAAGCAACATACTACCACTGTTTTATTTGATCATCCATTGTAACATTCTGTGTCAGATGTGTGTGTGTGTGTTAACTGAAGTGCTCTGGCAGCTGGCAGTACTGGTCTGACTGGTCAGGGATTGTGAGTATTTGGGTTTTCCCACAGGCTCCCGCAGCTGAGCCAAAACTAGTGGAGGACTGTCCTGAAGCGGGACAGAAACACAGATGAGGAGCTGGAAAGAAAGAGAGATGGCAGAAACCACAGGGCTCACTATCAAACATCCGGAGTGCTGTATGCATACTGCAGAGTGTGGCCCACTGGAATCTGTCCTCTGCTTTATGAAGTCAGTAATGTATGATGTAAAGGAGACAAGCAAATACAAGCAAAGCACTATTAGTCCCTTTAAACAAATCTATTTAGTCTTTGTAATCAGATTTCTTATTATTTAAATCACTTTATTAACAAAGACTAAATACACTGTACACTTTATTTTTAGTGCGCTTAATTCTTTTAAGGTGACTAACAGTATGGAAGATTTTTCATGACAAAATTAAAATGAAATTCAAATGACTAAAAAGATCAAATAATAAACTCTCAAAACCAATACTCAAATGATAAATCAAATGCTCAAACTATCAATAATAAATCATAATGCATTCTTAAATGACAAATCAAATACTCAGATCTACTTAATTTTCGTGATCAACTCAGGATAAACCTGTGTTAATTAAATTATTAATTGTTTATATTAATTATAAGGTTGTGCTTTATATAATTGAATAATTTTAATGAAGTTACTCAGCAGTGGAAAGCTAATATCTATATATACGTCTTAAAGCTCCGCCCAGGCTTGTTGATTGGCACTCTTCATTAGCATTTGATTTATCAATCGGTTTCCGTTTGCGGTGCTGGTTTGACCATTTGATTAATCATTTAATTAACACAGGTTAATACTGATTTGATCATCAAAATTAAATATCAATCACATTTAAGCATTTATTTTCTCATTTGAGAATGAGAAAATTTATTACTGGATAGTTTGAGTTTTTGATTTATCATTTGGGTATTCGTTTCTAAAGTTTGATTTATTATTTAATATTTTTCAGGCATTTGAATTTTCATTTGAATTTTGTCAGGAAAAAACATCCATATAACAGTGCCTTGCTTTTATAAAAAAAAATCAACTTCACTCAAACTCAAAAAAAAAATTAAGTAAATAAAAAATACTTAAACTTTTGCTTTTAGAACCATTAGAATATAATACAACGAACACATTTTTAATTATTAGAAATGCTGATATTATCATTGTAGTATTATTTGGTCATTTTTAAAATAAAAAAATATATATTATTTGTAATTTTGGGGTTGTTTTTGTTCTTATTGATTCAAGCTAGCTTATGCTTAAATTAAGCTTATGGGTATTTTTTCAGTCAACGTGCCATTTATGCTGAGCTTTTGTTTTAAAACGCATACATTTAGTTATGGCTGCGCTTCCATCCACACTACTTCAGCATCTTCGACCTATGAAATACAGGGTGTTTTGAAAACATGCAAGACCTGGTTTTGAATTTTGAACTGAGTTTTTAATTTCACATACTTCAGTACAGACGGAATGAAATGCAAAATACCTTTGAAAATGGTGGCATGGCTATCTACAAATGTTCTCCACAAGTACAAATGCTGGCAAAACATGTGCATATCATGTCACATCAAATATCATGCATGCTACACTATTTAGTATGGATGGACATTGTTTTTCTGAAACACAATATAAAAATGCCAGTATGGTTGAGGAGAGTTTACATCTGAAAAAATGTCTTTTTAAAACAAAAATAGTATATAAATGAGACCTTAGACAAAGACTAGAATACTCAAGGCATGTCAGTCGTATAGTTTTGAATGGGGAAAAGTGTAACAATCAATATGGCGAATAAAGCCCCGGCAACTAGTACAGGAGCCAATCATCAATCGCTATAGACTGACGGGGAAGAAACTTGGACCAGAGGTGTGTTTTTACGACAGTTTTTTGTGGTTAACAAACACACTGGAATCTCAGCGAACACTTGCTTCACAGACACAAGAAATATATTCAAATAAAGCTTGAAATCTCTACTTTTAAATGAAAACTACTTATTTTGGTTTTGTAATCTGCATGAAACAAATGCGAGGTACATTCTGTCCTGTCAAAGATCCATCCTGTGTGATCAGGTGATCATTATTCAGAGGATGATAATGTGTAGAACGGCCATTAATGAGGTTTGTGCCGTGATCTCGTTCCTGTCAAGTGCACATGCGCATTAGCTCGGGCAACCTAAAAAACTATGCAGATTTTGTTTGATTCGAACGTTTAGAAATAAAAGTTATGAAACAGTTTTGGAGAATTTGATGTTTCAACATTCAGACAGAATGCCCGAGCATACTGCCCGAGAGGTGTTTCAAAGATGGTCGCCGAGTGAAATGACTTGCCTTAAAGGGACTTTGTACGGTGGCCGAGAAAGGTTAACGCGCTGCAATTTAAGAAAGCACATGCAATAACAAGAAACACCGGCAAATTAAGAAACGGTCTTCATCAATTTGACAGCACACCTGTTGCAAATTCTCACAAGAGAGCTTAACGCGCTGCAATTTAAGAAAGCACACGCAATAACAAAAAACACCAGCAGATTAAGAAACTATCTTCATCAATTTGACAGCACACCTGTTACAAATTCTCACAACACAAACAACGGAAGAAACGTGCAGCAAGTTGGTGAAAACACAATGGAAGAAAATGCGCAGCAAGTTTGTGGAAACACAATGGAAATGTTTCAAGAGGACCCAAAAACATGACGGACACAGCTGATACGGACCCGCCGTGACTTGTTCAGTGAAGTGATTGGTGGTCTTTGAAAGGTGGTCTTTAATATCCTGATTACACGATTCCGTTGTCTTTTGCGAATTATCAGTCTAATTAATTATCAACTGATATGTTGCGTTATTAAATAAATTGCTATGAACTACATCTGTATCTTAGCTGTGTCCGTCATGTTTTTGGGTCCTCTTGAAACATTTCCGTTGTGTTTTCACAAACTTGCTGCGCGTTTTCTTCCGTTGTGTTTTCACTAACTTGCTGCGCGTTTCTTCCGTTGTTTGTGTTGTGAAAATTTGTAACAGGTGTGCTATCAAATTGATGAAGACCGTTTCTTAATTTGCCGGTGTTTCTTGTTATTGCATGTGCTTTCTTAAATTGCAGCGCATTAACCTTTCTCGGCCACCGTAACTTTGCCTTTGTATAGAAATAACCTCGCTATTAGAGACCCACCAAAGCACAATATATATTCCTGGACACTTTATATCACCAGATAAGGAACAAAGACCAAAAGCACCAGCCAATCACACACCTTCTTCTATATCAGATTCTTAACAATGCAATTTTACCAGGCACCCTGATATCGCATCTGGCAATTACATCTCAACAATATATTTTAAGTCTATAATCTCCATTCCTCCAAAGAGAAGCAAAGGCCTCCGTCTATCACTCGCTAACATGAGCCAGACATCCCGCGCTGACCAGTCCAGGAGAAAATTGGGTTTCTCAATCATAGATCAAAGTTTAGTGAATAAAGGCGATTTAATTTGGTTAATGCTGTTGCAAGTCATATTGAATAGGAGCTTTATTCTGGTCCATTAAGCTGCTTGTGGAGGCCCGTGGACAGCTGTAACCTTGTGTTAATGCCCTCGAAAAACTACACAACAGAGTTCAGAATATTCATTATATCACAGTTGGGACACAATTTACTGCTTTCTGCTGGGGACGACTATTAATAGATCAATGAAGGGGACAGAGGCATTTTAACAAACGCACACAGACACACAAATCATACCTGCGTAGAAAGGTCATCGAGAGGAAGTGGAGAGATGTGATATTATGACGTGTGTTCCATCAAATCCCAGCGAGGATCAGTAAATAATAACACGCTAGATCACACACACGCCACGCGACAACATGTGCATCCTTATTTATTAGGTACAGTTGGGCTCATAAATTCAAATATCCTTTGGAGGATAAAATGGAAATAAAATAGGCCAGGAATATTAGACTTTTTAAAAGTAAGTAAAAATAAGTAAAGAATAAAATTATGAACACATAAATGTATGTGTAATGATGCATTTTATACCTTATTATTGTAATAATTCATTCATTCATTTTCTTTTCAGCTTAGTCCCTTTATTAACCCACAGCGGAATGAACCGCCAACTTATCCAGCATTTGTTTTACGCAGCGGATGCCCTTCCAGCCACAACCCATCTCTGGGAAACACATCCATACATTCTCATTCACACACATACACTACGGACAATTTAACTTACCCAATTCACCTGTACCGCATGTCTTTGGACTGTGGGGGAAACCGGAGCACCCGGAGGAAACCCACGCAACCACGGGGAGAACATGCAAACTCCACACAGAAATGCCAACTGGCCCAGCCGGGGATCGAACCAGCGACCTTCTTGCTGTGAGGCGAACGTGCTAACCACTAGCCACCGTGGCGCCTATTGTAATAATAACAATTATTATTATAACTATTATTATTGTTAACAGAAGTAGTATAATCAACTAATGTGATAAACAAAAATGCATAAATTAATATACAGTAAAAGTAATACAATATAATCAATAATAAATATAAATAAATATAATCCAAAAATAAAATAAACAAATACAATATATAAATTACAAGTCAACAATAAATAATAATAATAACAATAATAATAACAACAACAACAACAACAACAATAATAATAATAATAATAATAATAATAATAATAATAATAATAATAATAATAATAATAACAATAAAGATGGTGGCATAGTGGGTAGCATTATCGCCTCACAGCAAGAAGGTTGCTGGTTCGAGCCTCGGCTGGGTCAGATGGCATTTCTGTGTGGAGTGTGGAGTGGTTGTGTAGATTTCCTCCGGGTGCTCTGGTTTCCCCAACAAGTCCAAAGACATGTGGTATAGGTGAATTGGTTTGTTTTGTTTATTTTAACCATATTTAATAAGACGATGAAAAAAATATATATTGAAGATAACTTTAATATTACAAACAAAGCTAGATTGTGACATAAACAGATATTTTGAAAGATTACATGTAAAAATGTGCTTTGTGTTTTTGTATGTGCTTTGTGTAATGTTTAAAGGGCACCTATTTTACCCCTTTTTTAAGATTTAAGATAAGTCTTTTGTGTCTCCAGAATGTGTCTGTAAAGTTTCAGCTCAAAACACCCATCAGATTATTTATTATAGCTTTCAGAGTATTGGAATTTTTTGCTTTGAACACTATGTATCTTTTTGTTGCCTGTGCCTTTAATGCTAGGTCTCCCTGCCTATCGTTTCCACATGTCTGTCAGAGTGTGCCTCAAACTCTGCCTCGGCTGACTCAGGTAAACAGCACAGTGACGCACATGAAGGAAGCAGATCTCACGTAACGTTTGTGAGAAATACTACAGTAAGAACTTTCCCAATGATTATTTGATGTATTTGTTGTGGGATTAATTCAAGCCTTTTTGCGATGAGTCTCACACAATGTCATTACAAAGTTCATGCACACACAGACACACACACATAGCGGACACAAACACAGCGGATTCACACATACACAGCGCGCACGTTTTTATCTTTGCACTGTTTTGCCCAGAAAATGTGACAGGATACATGTTAATATCCACTGCTGTATGGACATCCATGTTAATTTACAAAAAATAAAGCTGATTTAACGTTCACAATCCGGGACTGAAGCGTCTTCTTTTATAACTGTGCTGACATGCGGCTGTGGTGATGAAGTAAAGACGGTAAAAATCGCTGTAATTTATTACAAACATGCACTGTTTTTATAAATGTTTTAAACTTGTAAAACTGATTCTTGATCATATTTGATGATGATTGATTACCACAGCAAGCTCAACAAATATTTTAATCCGAGTTGCTTTGTGCACGTCCTGTGTTGTTTATATGATTAACGCGTTACTACGGAGACATGTTAATACGCGGCTGTCAATCAATTCGGTGGGCGGGGAAACTGCACTCCTACATCACGTTGCGGTCTGCCTCAAAATGAGAGGAAAGGTCGGGAAATTAAAAAAAGAGATTTATTGTGTTTTTATCTTCTCAATGTTACAGTGGACAGACTAGACACAATTCTGTCCAAACAGCTTACAAAAGATGATTTTCATGATAGGTGCCCTTTAATGAATAGGATTTTTTAGTATTCCTAAATAAATAGAAATTCCAAATGATTTGAAACAAATCACTTGTAAAATGATGAATGTCTCCGCTCTCATTTTCACACTTGTCTATTGCATTGACTAAATGATTGATTAAATGTTGTATATTTAAGATATATTGCTAAATGTAAATGTCACAAGAAAAAACAACAACAACAATATATAAAATATATTATATTGTGTGTTTCTTGCTAAAATACCACAGACTGCTTATAGTCTTTTGTAATAGTTGAGAACAAGAATGGAATGCAATATTTCAGATTGGGGGCTCAGTTGTGAAAGTTGAAGAACTGGTCATTGAAGAGCCCATATTGTTTGAGTGCTAGACTGCATGTCTATGGTGGTTACAGCCCTGAGTCCCTGAAGTGTACCGAATGGCTGGATCTAAACATTATTGAATAGTGGCTTGAGAGAATTTAGATGTGCAGAGGATTCTGGGAAACCAAACAGCACAGAGGACCTAAAGGATCTTTGTCCAGAACTGAGGGAGCTGCAGTACCAAAATCCAGGCATGAAACAGAAGTTGTGATAAACATGTCTCTTTTATCGTGAGCCTCTTTCACACATTTATTTTCTGAAAAATTACAGGTAAATTGGCACGAAGGGACCAGGTGTTAAATGAACCTTTAAAAAAAAAACACACACACAAAAAACAGCAGTTTACTGGAATGAGTTGTAACATTAACAGTAATTTACCAGAAATCTGCTGTGTGTGAACAACATTTATTTATTTTTATTTACTGGTAAATTTGTTCTAGTCATTTTATAAAAATGTACCAGTATTATATGTAAAAGGCATTTTTATGAATAAAGGCTATGCAAACAATTTTGTGTGTTGTGGGATTTGATTCTCCCCACACAGTGGGAACAGACTGGATGATTGTGTTTTACCATTGGCTGATTTCATACGAATGACAGTTTGCCCCACCCTTGAGCTAGAAAACATGTCATCATAGAAGATGTTGTTAAAGCGGGTGGGGAAATGTTTTGAATAAAGATTATGAATAAATGAATGAATGAATGGACGGATGGACGGACGGACAGATGGATGGACAGACTGACAGACGAACAGACCGATGGACAAACGATTGAATAAACGGATGACCAAACATTCGAATGAATGAAAGAATGAATGATTGAATGAATGAACGAGTGAAGGAACGAATGAATGAATGAATGGGTGGACGAATGAATAAATGAATGAATGAATGAACAAATGAACAAAGGTGCAAACGAATGAACGAACAAACAAGTGAAGGAACAAACGAACAAACAAACAAACAAACGAACGAACAAATGAATGAATGAATGAATGAATGAATGGATGGATGGATGGATGATTGAATGATTGAATGATTAAATGAATGATTGAACGAGAGAAGTAACAAATGAACGAATAAATGAATGATAAGAGAAGAAACATTTTAAAAATTGGAAAAACTATTGGTGGAACTACACACTTTTTTCAGTGTATGCATTGTAGGTAGTGGGAATGATTTTAAAGAGCCCATATTATGGATTTTTGAAAATGACCTTCCATGCAGTGTGTTACACAGCTCTAAGTAAAGTGAAATGTCCAGCTAAGGCTTAAATCTGAAAGTGCAAAGTGTTTAAAACGATTGATTCATATATAAAAGAGTCGACTCATTGTTGTTTAAATGAATCGTTATTAGAACGAGTCTTTAGCCGTTTCGGCTTGACGTCAACGCGAAACATAATAGTTGCGCGCGCAGACCCCGCTAAAATTTGAACTGCCCGGCCCC
>CAIGQQ010000001.1:15097513-15123216 GCA_903798035.1 Danio albolineatus
AAGAAGTTTTTTTTTGACCCAATCTCATTGAGAATATCTGCTTCAGCTTAAGTTTTTTTAAATACATTGCTCCAGGTACTTTTTGCTAGACTTTTTAGATAAGAAATCCTCTAGGGGGTGCTGTCTATATTTCTGCTTATCTGCAATGTGTTACTTTTTTTGTAAGTTTCAGATACTGAATTTTACTTTTTGTACACATCCATAAGAAGGTGGGGCTTGTCAAACAGATGACCTATTTAACCACTGAAATAAACCCACTTTTAAAGAAAAGTGCCTGATTTGTCCTAGATTTTACATTGTTTTTAATTTGTTTGTGTGACCGTGTAACACTGAACAAACCCGAGTGCTCGACATCACAGATACAACACCATACAAGGTGAGCTACTGAGCAAACTGACCCAATCAGAAAGGTTGTGCAAATGGAGATAGAGGTAAGGTGAGACAAACATGTTTGATTACAAATCATGGACATTGTTAAGGTGTTTTGGGGTATTTATTATGGTGTTGTTCAAATAACAGCATGAAAATAAAGATTCGTTTGTTGATCATATTTCCCTGTAAACATCACTAGCGTAAAAAGAAACAAAAGTTGTTGGTGTACTGCTTCATAGTGTTCATTTTACCATGAAACTGCAGTCAAATGTACAGTACACTCAATAGAATTATGTTTACTGCCTGTTCATACTACATACAATTTAAAATGAGCTGTATCAAAAGAATTCAATCAATGTTCAAATGTTCAATCCACTTAAAACTATAAAAATCATTAAATTAACGTACACTAATCAGTTTCCGTTTGGATAACATATTGTATTGTGTGGAACCCAGCATTTTTAACAGGGTGTGTTGAAGTAAGTTTTTCAGTTTCACAAACATTTAGGATGAATTTAGGACATATTTCCCACGAGCCTGTGTTGGTTATTAAGGAAAAACACAACCAGTTCTATTGCAGCAAAAATCCTATTTTATTCCTGAAGGCACATCTTTACAAAATGTGAAACTTTCATTTCATGCTAGGCTTGCAAAACAGTGTCAGTGTGTGTTTTATGGATTTACACTACCACAATCTCATCCAAAGTCACGAAAGGCTCCATATGAAACACCTTCAGACATCCGAAGTGACACATGTAGCACACAATCCTTCATCTGCTCTTTAAACAGACATGTAACATAAGGCCAGAGACAAGCCTTTGCTTTCCCAGAAGTGATGGCTGTGAGGTTTGCATCAAGCGATAAAACAGACCAAACGGAGAATGGTAATGTGATTTAACGTTGTATAGATCCATATACAGTATATACATCCTGAAGAACTACCGCAGAAATGTGCAGAGTATCAGAGACACTACAATGACTGTTCTGCCATCTCTCTAGTTAGTAATAGATCTCTGATAGCTGGGTGACTATTCGATGCAGTTCAAGTTAAGTGGGTCGCATTCAAGAGCTCTGGATTCTTTGCGTAACACTCTGTATTTATCATGAAAACTCTTCACATTCTCAGCAGGTCATGCAGATTCAATTTAACAGCCGAGCCAATGGCATCCTGAGAGTTTATTCAGGCACCTTTCTGGCAGGCATGGTCGGCTAAATCAATTTCTCTTAAAAATTCCATATACGCTCACACAATGTCTTCCCTATATTACACAGCCAAGCCTGCCAAAGTCCAGCATCACCCAGCTGAGCCATCACAGATCTGTGGGTCACAAACTCAGCAGAACATCAAAACAGAAAGTGATCTATTACATTAGACACAAGTCATTTAAATATTTTGGTCCTTATATTTAGCACAGAAGCCAAACAAAAAAAAATTGACAGAAGAATAAACAAAAAATTATAACTCACAGAAAAATTTACATTTTGTTATTTACTCATACACCTAATGTTGTGGCCCTGTATGGCTTTCTATATTTCTATCGATTTTTCATTTTATATGTAAGCATTATAAAAAGTAATTAGTTGGCTTAATCTAAAACAAGTGAGTAAATCTGTAGCCTTAGGGTTAGGCAACTTTTAAATTCGGATTTATACTTCTGCATTAAGCAAACGTGTCTGGTCCAGTGCAGCCTTCGTGCGGTTGCATAGCCCTTGCTGTGGCTGACGCCGATGCGCACCTATCAAAGAAAATGTCACCACCTCGCAACAACATGTAGTGCAAGCTCTGTGATTGGTCGTCTTGGTAGCGTTGATGAATGTGGGCAGGGCTTACATGCAAGGCAATCGCTGTGGGTCACGGTTCTCACATGACGCAGAAGTATAAATCAGCAACAGGCATTACAACTCAATCTCAAGGCAGTTCATAACTTTTTGATTTAGTGACTAACTTGTATGGACCCTTTTCACAAGCCTGTTATGATGCGTTTTACGGTCATCATAATCTTAAATCCTTGAAAGTTTTTAATATTTGGATTTTTTATATATTGGACATTTATATGTATTTATGTATGTATTATATCATCTTTGCTTCAAACTACAAAAAAAAAAAACGAATTACTGCTTGTGCAAGTGTTTTTTAATGCAGCGTCTATGGGGCCGAGAGTAAATTTGACGTTATTCTCTACTCTGGCTTCTGTCATCAGTCTCATACAATTTTTGCTTTTTCTGAAAGTCTTTGTAACATCATCGTAAAGTTTTTCTTTTATTATTTGAGCAAATGAGATTGTAAAAAAAAATATATATATTTTGTATTCTTCCATTCACTGCACTCTAAGTTTTCCCAACTATGACGACTTCCGCTGCAGAGAAACCCGATGATGTGAAAAGTGTCCATCCGTACAATCTCATTCGTACAATTTAGTACGAATTGCTCAAGCCTCAACGACGGTTGGGTTTAGGGGCAGGGTTTGGTTTGGCTTTTGTAATACAACTGAACTCAGACAAATTTGTACGAAATAGCCATTTAACTGACAAAACATGAAATAGTTGCGTTTCCTTGTGAGATCAGGGTGAGTATTATCCAATTTTAAGTAAAGTAATGAATCGCTTTTTACAGTGTGTATGTTAATAAAATCAGGCTTGTCAGAATCAGGATTTTTGCGCTCACAATTAATTGTTAAATAAATGTGATTAACAGTTTACTTCTCTATTGATAAAGATATTTACAGTATATAATAATGTTGTTTTTTTATAGTTTTGTTAAAAACAGTAGTAGTAGAATAATTGGAAAAATAGAAATAGATCAAATTAGATGGTCATTCAATTACTCATTTCGCACATGCTTTTATGCAAAGTGACATACAAGTGAGGAAAAACAAAGCACTTCAAATTAGAGATCAGTAGACTGCTATGATAGGTCTAATTACTAAATATAAAAGTAAAAAATATATATGTTTCCTTTTTCTTCGTGCATATAGTGGAGACAGAGTGTCCTACAGGTGGTTTGTCAAGCCCACTCACCTGCAGAGCACATCAAGAATTACATGAAAGAATTACAAAAGATGTTTTCAGAAACATTGGGAATCGCTAATTATTTAATTTGGACGCTTTAACATTGACCTTTTCAAGATTTGTTTGAAATAGTTGTATTTTAATAACTCAGTGTCTCAGCATTAAGCCTTAAGATGACTATTCTTTTTATGTCTTACTTCAGTAATTGAAATAAAAATATAATAAAATGTTATGCTCTTGAGAAGAAAGACAAAAAGGCTTGACACAATATTAAAGGTTTTAGAACAGTTTGAAATCAAGCTATATAATGGCAATGTCTTGTATTGTCTTAGTTTAGCAAAAAAATCAGGAATGGTTACCTAAAAAATGGAAAGTCTGTCATTATTTACTCACCCTTTACTTGTTCCAAACCTGTTTGACTATTTCTCTTTCGTTAAACTCAAAAGAAGATATATTCTGAAGAAAGCTGGACACGTGTAACCATTGACTTCCATAGTATTTGTTTTTCCCATGCAAAGCAAGGTTACAGGGTTTTAGTTTTTTCAATATATCTTGCTCAACAGAACAAAGAAACTGTTAAAAGTTCAGAATAAAAAAAGGTTGAGAAAACAATGACTAAAAACAGCAGCTGATGTTTACCTCAGAAAGTAATGATTACAAAATATAACGATACAATCATAGAAAATTGACAAGCACAATAAAATCTGACTGAAACATTGTTCTGGAATGCTAAAAATACTGATATTTTAGCGACATGACCACAGATCTGGCCTTTTTCTTTGGCTTGACTGTCTTCTGTGTGGCCGAATGTCTGTTTGCCGTTTTGTGGACAGACATCACTGGTCATGTGGCATCTCTATCTACTTCACACTGTCCTCAGGGAACAGACGAGGCAAAAAGCCCCTTCTAATCCTTCTGTCACCCAGAAAACACTCACACATGCTGACCAGTGCTATACAGGTCAATGGCCCACAGACAAGAGCTGAGCGGGATTGGAGTCTGATTGAATGTCCTGGGTTAATTCCAGTCTCAGCACACACACAAACTGTTTAGACACAAACATATATACACAAAAACGAATGGGAAAAAAAAAAAAAAAAAAAAACGGAAACGCAGCGATTAGATTGACTAGATGAGGTTTGCTGGCCGGTTCAGTGGCAGCCAAAGAGAAAGTAGGACTACAAGCAGAGGAGGGGCAATGCCTGTGGAAATTAATAAGTGTATGAGCTGACATAATAGCATGATGGGAAATGTTGTGTGTTTTGATCAAAGTGTATGTTTATGTAATACCTCATTTTATTTATATATTCTCAAATATAAACATGGCTAGCTCACGTTTCACCCCAAAAACAAAACAAAAAAGGAAAATATATTTTAAATGACCATTAAGATTTAAACATTTTTATAATTTGTTTTTCAGACAATTTACAAATAATAATAAAAAAAATTACAGATAAAAAAGACATAAAATATATAAGATATAATATATAATAAAATATATAAGATATAATATATAATAAAATATATAAAATATATTGAATAAACATAAAATAATTCTGAAAATAACATATAATAAAGAAATTGTTGAAATTATTAAAATGATATATAAGACAATAAAATATCGTAAAAAAACTAAATTATTTTACTTCTACTGGATTCATGTAATGCAGAATAATGCATTATTATCATCATAATGCAAAACAATTAGCATGAGATGTGTATTTTAAGCTATTATTACCTTAATAATTTTTTTGTATCAATAATAATAATAATAATAATAATAATAATAATTACAACAACAATACTATTAATAACAACAACAACAACAACAACAACTATTATTATTATTATTATTATTATTATTATTATTATTATTATTATTAAAGTGAAAAAAAAATGAAATGTGGAAAGGTTATTACCATAATACAATATCTCATCTTTTACATTTTTTATGTATTTTTATTATCTCATAAATATTTTTTTCATAATGCTAAATAGACATTATCATTATAGTTGTACATGATACGCTAAGGCACCACAGTGGCCTAGTGGGTAGCACGATCGCCTCACAGCAAGAAGGTCGCTGGTTCGAGCCTCGGCTGGGTCAGTTGGCATTTCTGTGTGGAGTTTGCATGTTCTCCCCGTGGTTGTGTGGGTTTCCTCCGGGTGCTCCGGTTTCCCCCACAGTCCAAAGACATGCGGTATAGGTGAATTGGACGAGCTAAATTGTCCATAGTGTGTGTTTGTGAGTGAGTGTGTATGGATGTTTCCCAGAGATGGGTTGCAGCTGGAAGGGCATCCGCTGCATAAAACAAATGCTGGATAAGTTGGCGGTTCATTCCGTGGCGACCCCGGATTAATAAAGGGACTAAGCCGAAAAGAAAATGAATGAATGAATGAAGATACGCTAAACAAATAAATGAACAAATAAACAAACAAAAATATAAACACACAAAATTAAATAAATAAATAACAATAAATAAATAAATGAATAAATAAATACATAAATGAATGAAAGAATAAATAAATAAACAATTAAATAAATAAATAACAATAAATATATAAATAAATAAACATATAAATGAATGAATGAATGAATGAATCAATCAATCAATCAATCAATCAATCAATCAATCAATCAATGAACGACTGCATTTTTGTAATGGAAAATATCTAATCAATCCAAGCAATATACATATTTTCACAATATAAAGATAATAGAAAATTAAATGTGCATTTATGACAGGTTTGTGATATCTGTCATTTCAAAACATACATGTGAATACAGCATCGCGAATACCCCAAAACAGGCATTACAAGGACTAACAGGCAGTCATTGATTATAGAGTAGAGAAACATCAATTGTAATTGATTCAGCCTTCAGTGAAGGTTTGTGGATCCAAGCGATAGGGAAGGAATGAGACAGTCTTTTAGGTTAGCGACCCGCCGTCTTCATCCATCACTACATACGACTCTGACCTCTCTGAGCTGACCACACATCTCTGATCTCATCTCTGGACCAGGATTAAACACAAGATCCGACTTCAATCAGTGAGCAAGCATGTTTCCAAATGGAGAGAACGCTTGTCCGCTAAAAACTTAAACACACTTGCATTTCTGGCTCATGAGTTTGACCAAAATTACACTGTGTGTCCTGAAATGGTACACAGCACTCAGACAGAAAGTGGCCGCCGGTGCCCTTACCTTGGCACCAGTCAAACGGAAGAGGAGAAACCAAGAGAAACAGGCAAAAAAGAGAAAAGACGACTGAGAGATGGCCTGTCTCCTCTATATCTGACAGAGACAAAGAGCTCTCTGATAAGAACAGCAAAAAAAATATCTAGGGATGTATGGAGAGAAGGTAGAGGGATAAATAGAGGTTAAGGTCAGAATACATCCTGGAACATCCCGACACAATGCTTGTTTGTGTGGGCGCACGTGTGTGTGTGTGTGTATCCTGGTACGTGGCGGCGCAAAGGGTGACGGCAGAGAAGGAGATTTGCATGCATGTGCTTTAGTGTGTGACAGGTCTATATCTGGCGAGCTAAAAATTCACTTTCCCTTTGTTTTGCCTTGCTGCCAACATAAGTGATAGCTGTTATATAAGTCTACGCCAACTATAAATAGCCTGCCTCAGAGAGATTTTGGTATCTGAGCAATTCGCAAAACGCCTAAGATGTCGCCAAAGACTGAAACCAAGCAACAAATTCAATTTCCTTGACCCTGTACCGACTAGCAAAAAAAATCAACTATCAAATGAGTGTGTGGTTGAAAAGAGTTGTCGAGGAGGCTTGACGTGACAGATGCCACTTTCAATTTATTTGTACACACGTCAGTGTTTACGTCCTTCAGATAGTGCTGTTGTAAAAAAGCTGCATTTGCATGTTGTGGTGCGGAAGCTGAACCGCGTCTACATTTCATCCGTCAATGATTATTCTCCGCCAGTGAACTATGCAAAGTAACCATGTTTTCCTTTTTCTTTTTCTTTTTTTGACAGGACTTTTGAAATCAAAACATCAACATTCAAAGCGGGTCTTGGAATAGTTCAGTATCGCCACACAAACCGTGAATCTTTGATCTGAGATTCTTATCAAAGGCCTGTTTTCCGTAGCTTCAAAATAAAACACCTCTTCAAACGGCCTGTTAAACACGTCATGGTATTACATTTTTTTAATATGATTTCAGTGGCAGCAGGCTTTTAGGACATGACAGCATCATGGTTTGCTTTAAAGTACTTTCAAATATTTTTATGATACAATATTCCAGGTTTTGGACAAGTGTAATGGTAAAATATGTTGGAATATTAGCCATTTGTTTGTACATATTTCATGCTTTTGGATATATACTGTACGAAATAGTGCTTTTTAAACTTTACAATTTTATTTAGATTTTTATCAGTAAATATAATTATTTAATCATTAAACAAATAAAAAAACAAACAAACAAACAAACAAACAGATAGACAGACAGACAAACAAACAAACCAACCAACCAACCAACCAACCAACCAACCAACCAACAAACAAATAAATAAATAAAGAATTACATGTTCTACATGATTCCAGTAGTAGCAAGTTGTTAGGACATGATAGCACCATGTTTTTTTTTCTCTTTAAAATATCTTTATGATATACTATTACATGTACATTTTGTACGTTTACCATGCTATTACAATGCCCATAACATGGTCCTAGCAATGCATTTTTGTAAATTTACCAGGCATATTGATCATGTTTGGACAAGCGTCATGGTTAAATTGTTTAGAACATGTCATACTAAATATGCTATAGTTTTAGCAAAAAATCCAACAAAAAATAAAGAAAATAAATTAATAAATGGATTTATTTACCTGCATGCAATACTGGACTAATAAATAATTCACAATTAATTCATTTCTCTTGCTGTTTTGTAATGAATTTTCTACACAATGAGGTATATGCACACAGACTTTTAATTTCAGCCAGTCAGCCTCAGCATTTTCAGTGAACTATGTTTATATTATAAAATTGTCACGTTTAAGGTCAGATTAAAAAAAAAAATCAGTGATGTTCACTGCCTGATATATGATATAAAGTAGGTCTCAGACCGGACAAGAAGCACTGCATTACATTACATTTTCCCCTGCCACGTCTTTAAAATATGACAGTTTATTTCACCCCTTTATTTGGAGTAATGGAGTTTATGCGCTTGCCTGCTGATTCTTACAGTGCTAGCGGTTCCATGGTCTTTCTTTCATCTCGTTAAAGCTATTTACGAAAGTCTATTTAACTGAATGTATTGTAATAACATTACAAATTCGATGCTGTAAAAGTAACCTTATAAAATTGAAAATAGTCACATTAAGCTTTCACAGGAAGTTCATCATTGGCTGAAAAACACTAGCTGTGCAATTACCCCATTGCCATGCTAATACCATGTTTTGGACATGTGCCATAGTAAAACATTATAAACGTGCCAACCAATATTCGTTTCATGTTTTTGGACATAATATTGCTAAAGTTTTAGCATGAAAATACCATAGTACATATATCAAAGTGGCATGCTTCTATTTTTAGACATGTTTTGTGGTCATGCTATGCTAATACCTTGTATTGGGACATGTACGACATACTAATGCCATATTACAGGGTCTATTTCAAGCTATTATCATTTTGTTTTGTTTTTTTACATAAGTACTATGGTTATCTTTAAAATAGCATGCCAATACCACGGTACATGAGTATGACAATCGTTCAGTACTGTAATACATGTAATGTGCAAACCATGCAAATCACACACTGGACATGCAAATCATTACAATATCATGGTTTTTCATTGACGTACTAGGAATACTCTAATAACATTTATCATACAACCATTCATCACTATATTATCGACAGTAAACAACAAATACTGTACATCACATTTTATCCTCTATTTTGTATCATGTTATTCCACTGGCATGTTTACACAGTACTATTTCGCTGGTGAAATTGCAGTGAAATGCTTTATATGTACATAAATAGACTCTCGTCTTTGGAGGACGTGGGCAAATATTCCTGCAGACGCAGATGAAAGATTCATGCTTGTGATGGCTGAGCAGCAGCGGCCAGAATATCCGATTAATGACTAATTCAGAGAAATCCTGCTCAGATATCCAGCCCAGTAGCCTGAGGTCAAATCTTTACCCAAGACCAACTTCTCAACAACATCAAAAATCAGGTTAATCTGAACTGTGTTGAGATTTGTGCAATTAGCAATGACACGAACAGCCAAGAGATTACCTAACGCTCCTGTTACGGAAAGATTTGCGACCTAAACCATAGGATTTTGCTGCATTTACCTGGCAAGAGAAAGCATCGAAAATCAATAACACCAAAGCCTTCTTCTGTTCTGTTTTCCCCCAAATCCCATTTTAGAGGACAGCGTGTTGTTATAATTCATAGAAACTCAGCAAATTGGACAGAGTAAACAGAGTTAGCACTATACTGGAGGTAATAGTTAGTCGGCGGTATTGCACAACTGTGATCCACTGCTGTTGTGTATGCAGACGGGGATACGGGCAAGGACGTAATATCATTAGAAATTCATGAGGCACTGACTCTGGCTTGTTATTTAGCATCTCTAGAGTCAATGTCACTGAGCCCTGCGAGAAAAAAAAAAAAAAACTCGATGGAATAATTTACCTGCATGTAATTTTGGACAAATGATTCATTCACACCATATCTCTTGCAGCTTACACACAACAACAGCTTACTGTATACACACACTACTGGTCTGAAGTTTGTGGCATGTAAGATTGTTAAATGTTGCTTCTCAACCAATCATCTATTGGCGTTTTTGAAAAGGTGGAATTAGTGGCTGACTTCTAATGTAATAACAAAGACCAAAGTGGTGTGTTTTGTACTGGTTGCCTTGGCAAAAGAAAACCTAATAATGGATAAACCATTTGCATAAATTCACCTACAGTAGCACCACCAATACTGTTGTCTCTCTTTCACTGTTTCCCATTTGAAAGCTCTGTATGGGAGAGCTTCCTCTATCGATGAGTGTAATTGATTTGACAGAGCCCATTATGGAGGACAGAAAAGAGATAAAACTGATTATTTTAGTCTATGTTAGACAGTAGTTGCACTGTTCATCAATTCCTGACACACTCTATATAGATAAAATAATAAATAGTTGTGTACAAAGTACCAATTTGAGCTTTAGCACACTGGGCAGTTACAGGAACTTAGTTATAAGAACTAGTCATCAGGTATGGTTTGCTGACCATTTTCCTGGTTGCATTTGCATTGTCTGTAGGATCTTGCTAGGATCTAAGTAGGAACTAATTTAGATCTCCAAACAGGAATCCATACACTGTTAACAATTTCCTGCAGAATCTACAGTACTGGCAGCAGTTTGCCAGTAACTTACTGTAAATCATTTACAGCAAGAATACTGTATTTACATTTATGGCACTATTTATCTTGTTGTTTATGTTTTTACAGTGTTGTATATTTTTACTTTATTCCATGGTCTGCTGAAATTCTTGATTCTGATTGGCTGGAGGGTGTGCATTATTTTCGTTGAAACGCACAGGTAGTTCCAGTCAGTTTTGATCACAGTTCGAAATAAATACGCTTCTCCCAAACATTTACAGTTACCATAGCAACTCGCATGCGCTGCACATGAAACCGATGAGCGCTATTAATGGCGGACAGGAAATCCGTAAAATTAGGAATATACTCATCAACTTTGCCACAAAATCAAGTTTTAAGAGTTTTTCAAGCGAGAATATACTTATTTTAAAGTCAAATCGGCAGTTTATGTGTATGGATAGCGTGTCTTTAAAAATGTTGGAAGCTCCAGGCGGTCAGCGGCAGCTCCGCGAATGGCTCCCCCCAAGGGAAGCTTTATGTCGGCCAGAGAATCTCCGGTTCTACGCTGCTGGATCTTATCTCTAGCATCTCTGTTGTTAAAACGGGATATGTAATTAATCTTTGGTGTATCTATCGGTCAGTCTTTGGACATTTGAACCTATTATTTTTTGGCTGATCACAAAGATAAGTTTCATAATTAATCTATGACCGTAAATAATGTAATATTACACTGATTCTGCGGGTTTGGCGGATTGCTTTTGTTTTAAAGAAGATAAATAAAGCAGAATGTTCTCCTACCTGTCCTGATATGTTTTTTCATTATGCAAAATTTACCTATATTTAACAGCAGAGATTTTTGAAATGGACTTTGGTTGCTTCAAAGACTCTATAGAGTACACTTGATTTGTAAATGCATATTTAATTGATATGGTACCTTTTATAAGATTTGTATGTTTATTATGAAATATAAATCGCGGAAATTCTGCTATACTGTAGGTAGGCCAGCTTTCGCAGTATTAAAGGTAATGTAAAGGGTAAAAAAGCTATTATACAGATCCTCCCTCAGCAGAGAAGTGGTAAAAGACAAAAGAAATATGAGACTGGGAAAGTCTTATTTGTCCACTTGTGATCGGACTGATGAAATCGCATCTTAATAATATTAGCAGGTATAAACATCACGCACATGCTCTCTCTATCTCTCTCTGTCTGCCTGTGACTAGAAAATTGTAAAACTGTAAAAAACTGACCAAAAAAAATTAAAAAATTCGAACAAATATTGCTCTGCAAACAGCAAAACTATTTTAAACTTAGGCCTACCTTGGCAAATGTGGGATAATCAACGGCTTGCTGTGCGTTAAAGGATTTCCGCTGTGCGTCTTGTGGTCCTTTGCCTCCACGTCATGCATTAAAATCCTTTAACGCACGGCAAGCAGTTGATTATCCCTTACGTAAAATATACAGCAACTTTCACAATGCAACTTCAAAATACAGTAAAATACTGCATAACTCTCCTACAGTAAAATACAGTTTATATTACAATTAAATACTGTGTAACTTACAAAAATTGTTAACAGCATAGAACTAAAGTTATTTCCAGTTCCTATGGTGACAATGTTCCAAAAAGTGGGTATTTTGGCCAATAGTTCTAAGAACCGTGAGAAAAAGTGCCCATTGTTGTTCACCATTCTCAACATCATTCTACATCAAACAGATGATACAAAAAAACATAAAAATGTACTGTCTTTTGTGTCAGTATAGCCTATATAAATAAAAGTAAACACACAATTGCCATTACCAAAGTACTTTTCAGCCTTTGAACAACCTCCTCATAACTAGCAGTGTTTTTTTTCTAATGCAATTGCCCCTTCGGTTCATAAGAACAAATAATCACGCTGCTTTTGAACTGCTTTTGTTGTACACATTGATTTTTAAGAGTCTGTCTTTGCATCAATAACCTCTAAAGAAACCTGATTTGTCCTGATTTCAGTTTTATCCTTAACCAACTTCTTCCTTTAAATGTTTTGAATCTCTCTCACCCACACTACGACACCTGAACCAACGAAAGTTCCATAAATATAATGGTAGGAGGACGCAGGGAGAGAAGAAATAATGGCTGTGAAATGCCTCATTGGTTTTGACGGGCTTGTAAGATGAGGGACCTGTCAAGCTCTAATCGAGGCAGAAGTACAGCCCAGTCCACAGGCAGCTGAGAGGAAACTGGCTAGAGTTATTAGTGTTGAGGAACAAGATCTGACTTTCCTGAGGAGCAACTGAGGTGAGATCCTAACACTTTAACACAAAAACAGTGACACAAGTGCAGGTTACGCTTTATTTTAAGGTGATGTAGTTATTCTACTCATTTTATTACTGAGTAACATTAAATAATTACAAGTACTTACTATATGGTTGGGATTAGAATTTGGGTCAGCTTTAAGGTTAGTTACATGTAATTATGGATAGTTTATTGTAATTACTATAGTGAATGCATAAACGTGTAACTACATCACGTTAAGTTAAAGTGTTACCCAATTGTACATTTTACTTCACTGGGACAATTCACAAATCAAACATCACAAGTAATTGTATGGATTAATTCACCCAGAAGTGGAAATACAGTGGTCAATTACTCACCCTAATCTTGTTTGTTTTCAAGTCATGTATGAATCAAAGATGTCAAATTGACATTCTTCTGATTTCTTCAAAGAATGAAAGTCATACAGGTTTTGAATGACATGAAGGTGAGTAAATGCTTGGATGTTTTTTCAAATAAACTGTGCTGTAAAGTCTCTTTAGTTAGTAATTGTTGATGCATTATCTAAAATCAACAAATAATATTCATTGGTCTTTGTTAATGTTATTTAATAAAAATACAGCTGTTTGTTCATGCTAGCTACAGGTTTAGTGGGATGGGTTTGGTTAAGAGTTAGGGAGAGGTTTAGAGGTATGGGCGGTGGTATGGGTTGGTCAAGGTATAAGGTTCAGTGGTATGAGTAGATTTATTGGTCGATTAAATGTAGGGTTAGGGTTGGGAAGGTTTAATTGGTTGGTTAATAAGGCTTGGCAATGGTGAATGATTGGTTTAGTGGTATTGGTGGGTTATCAGGTTGGTCCGAGGCCTCTAGAGATGATGTGGCCATTGATAAGATCCAGGACCTGTGAAGAGATGATGCCAAACATAGAGGACTTCTAGATTTCTCCATAATCCTGGACCAGGCGGCATTCTGAGCAGATGCTGTGGTAGTCATGGAGGAGTGGAGAGCATGAGACTGATTCCTAAAAGGCCCCAGTAACAGACGAGTCTCCGTATTGATCCCATGAGTCAGCCTGAACACTTGCCGGTGATCTACTAACAACTGCAGCTGTTCCACGATAGACATCCAGTGTTTTCCAGGCAAAACCGCAGTTCTGCAAAAGAAGTTTGGCCAGTGGAGAAATGGTTGTGCCCAACTGAGCCTGATTTTTCTCAAGGTTTTTTTTTGACTGCCAACTCATCCAGAATTTTGTTTTACACAGCGGATACCTTTCCAATTGGTCAGGTTTAGGAACAGTATTGGTACTATAACTGGGTTTAAGGGTTGGCTATGTTTAGGTTTATAAGTTGCTTATAGGTATTACACTAAAAAAAATAAAAAAATGTGTGTCCACAGTGTTTAGTCCAAAGTCCAAAGACATGCGGTATAGGTGAATTGAATAAACTTAATTGGTGTAAGGCCTCACGGTGGTGCAGTGGGTAGCACAATTGCCTCACAGAAAGAAGGTCGCTGGTTCGAGCCCCAGCTGGGCCATTTGGCATTTCTGTGTGGAGTCTGCATGTTCTCTCTGTGTTGCCAATGGTTTCCTCCGGGTGTTCCGGTTTCCCCCACAAGTCCAAAGACATGCAGTATAGGTGAATTGGATAAGCTAAATTGGCCCTAGTGTATGTGTGAATGAGTGTGTATGGGTGTTTCCCAGTGATGGGTTGCAGCTAGAAGGGCAACCGGAAGGGCAGCAGGAAACACATGCTGGATAGACTGGTGGTTCATTCCGCTGTGGTGACCCCAGATTAATAAAATTACTAAGCCGACAAGAAAATGAATGAAAGGCCTTGATGAATGAATTTGTATGGGTGTTTCCCAGAACTGGGTTGCAGCTGAAAGGGCATCTGCTGTGCAAAACATATGCTGGATAAGTTGGCTGTTTGTTCCACTGTGGCAATAAATAAAGGACTATATAGGAAAATGAATGAATGAATGAATGAATGAATGAATGAATGAATGAATGAATGAATGAATGAATGAAAAAAATGTGGAAACATGAAGCCATTGACTTTCATTGTACTTGTTTAGTTTAGTTTTTTACTATGGGTGTCAATGGTTTCCAAGATTCTTTAGATTATCTTCTTTTATGTTTAACAGATGAAAGAATCTAACAAAGGTTTGGAAGCACTTGAGGGTGAGTAAATGGTAAGTATATTTTATTTTTATTTTTATGGAGTATGTGTAGGCCAGCAGAGTAATCACAGATGTATTTATATAAATGAATTACAACTGAAATTCAATATTTTAAGCATACTAACATTGCATATATGCATCCAAATGCACTGTGTTACATGGTTAATATAACATTATAAATAATGTTAAAATGATAAATATATAAAAGACACTTAAAGTGAATCAAATAAATAGGTAAAGTATTTTTCTCCCCGCTAGTTCATATAATGGCTGTTTGTAACTAATGTTAAGTAATAATATTCTTTCAAGCACTCAAGTCGTCTTATTTCCTCCGTAAGGATCTTAGCGATAAATACAGATGTGCAGACAGTGGATTTAAACATGTGGAAAGAAGTCTGTCTGTGTGTATGTCGGCAAGCAAAAGCAAATCCACTGTGGAGAGTAATGTGTCTAATCTAGCATGAATGGCTACATCTGACACACAACCCGCATGACTGACAATGTCTGATCTCTGACTCCCTCTTTCTCTCTTCTGCCTTCCCTTCCTGCTTTTCATCTTTGAATAGCCTGTTTGCATACATGTATTTGTGGCCATGAATGCACAGTCATCCACAGACTCTCTCTCTCTCTCTCTCTCTCTCTCTCTAACACACACACACACATAGACACACAGACCCACACTATAAATCTGTAAAAACGTATTAATTAACATACTGAAAAAAGTGATCTAAATGATTATGTGCTATTTTTGTTGTATACATGCACTAGTCTAATTTGTAATATTTCAGATGTTGTTAAATATTTCTTTAAATGTCTCAGAATCAGTGGGCACTAACTCGTTACTAGTAATGCGTCAACAGTAACTAATACTGTAACGCATTGCTTTTTAAATATAGTAACTCCGTTATCATTACAATATGATGCGTTTCTCTGTTATTTGATAAGTTAATTAATCTTGGCTGCAGTCTAGCCTATATCTTCCTGTTCCCAGTGGCGACACATTGTGGGATCGGTGGATGCCAACCAACAACCGTAAAGAAGACGCGTCGTGTATGAGGCGCCAGACTGGACAAAGTGAAAGCAGAGACCGATTGCACAAGATACACCAGGTGTGTGCACGATTGAGACTAGGTGCACGCAAGAAAGGCCAAGTGTGCTCGCTAGTGAGACCAAATGCACACAAAGTAGGCCAAGTGTGCGCACGCGAGAGAGAGATTATTAACACTAGTATTATTACATATTATTACTAATACTACTATGTTTGTTGTTTCAAATAAATAAGCACACATTTATTTTATGTATAACAAAATTGACAGTTTAGTAGACACGGTCAAGAATTTCTGTTATATTTCAGAGCACATTTAAAATGTATTTAAGATGTACATTATTTAAAATGTGTAGTGATGTTTTGCTCAGAAAAAAATGACATGTTTAACTTTTATGAAACTTTAGTTCTTGCGTCTTTGTTTCTGAATATTTTATTCAGCTGGTTTGTCACCATATTTTTTTATTTTTGTGCTGCTGGTCTGACTTATTAATTAGTAAATAATAGGTCACACTTTACAATAAGGTTCATTAGTTAATGTTGATTAATGTATTTACTAACATGAACAAACACTGAACAATGCATTCACTACAGTATTTGTTCATGTTAGTTAACGTTAGTTAATGAAAATACAGTTGTTCATTGATAGTTCGCGTTAACTCACTGTGTATTAACTAATGTTAACAAGCATGGACTTGGATGTTAATAATACATTAGTAAATGTTTAATTATGATTAATGATTAGTTCATGTTAGTAAATGCATTAACTAATGAACCTTATTGTAAAGCGTTACCAAATAGTATATAAATTAGTTTAGACTTTTTGTTTAAGTCTGTGTTGTGTTTTAGTTGTGAGAATGCAAATTAATTAAAACACAGTGTCCTCAGTGTATTTTCCATGCAGCAGTGACGTTATAAGGGTATTTACGGAGCATTAAAATGTTCTTTGGAAAAGTAACCCAAAGACTACTTTTAACAGTAATGCTTTGGTGTACGTTTTCAATAAAGTAATTGAGTTACTTTTGGAATAAAGTAACTAGTAACTGTAACTAGTTACTATTTTTCAGTAACTAGCACAACACTGCTCAGAATCAATCATTGCAACATTTTTGTTGATTAAGCATAGTAAAACAGCAATAATACGGAATAATATTACAGTTTCAAACAAATGTTCTCATTTTAACACTTTAAAATATATATTTATTTCTGATCCAAAGCTTAATTTCATCATTACAGTTTGGTATCAGATGATACTACAGAAGTAATTGTAATATGCTGATTTGCTGCTCAGTTATGAATTGTAATTAATTATTTAAAATGGTTCTTACTAATAAAAAAAATACTTTTTACTTTGAACCGTTTTGTTTTGTAATTGTTTTGTATTACAAAATATGTGCTTTACATTAAATAACTTAATGAGATTCATATTCTGTTGCCTCATTTGCTGCTCAGTTATGAATGTAACTAATTATTTAAAATGGACCTTATTAGTATAAAAAATACTTTTTACTTTTAATCGTTTTGGTTTGTAATTGTTTTGCATTACAAAAAAAAATGTGCTTTTTAAAGATTCACATCCTATTGCCTCAACCAAACCCAGTTATTAAAATGACTAAAGTAAAACTGATTGAATAAAAAGAAAACAGCCAAAATGTCAAGTATTACGATAACAAAACAATTAAATCAAAATAATCTCAAACAGGTAAAAGCCTAGTGTTGTTCAACACCAAACAGCTTAAGCTAAAAGGCTTCAACAAGAGAGCGCCGAGCTTATAAAGGACTATTAATTCTGCCGTCGTTAATCTGTCTCAATCTGCTCATCCTGCCACAGTTAAAAGGTAAAGTCTATAATCAGGCGATGGACAGACTGCATGAATAAACACTGGGAGATTAACTGGCCACTGGACATCAGTAAAGAGAGGGAGCTAATTGCTAATGCTTTAAAGCTTTACCACATGGCCAAATACACAGCCTCAGAGTGCAATATAAGATAAGAGCTTTCCTCTAAGAAATTATGGAAATAAATACCCCTCATTAACCACTAAATGGATACACTGCAATAAATAATATTAACCCTTAACCATAAAACATAAGGTCACTGTGACTTTGATGAATAAGCATGTTGGCTTACGGGCAAGTTTGTTGTTGTGTGTGAGGGTGGTTGACCCCTACTTTCAGGAAAAGAGCCAGCTCCACTCGTTCTGTCGCTCTCATCCATCAATCCAACACCTCAAGCTGCCATTGCGTGTGCCACATAAGCCTAAACTGGGATGAAGGCCTCAGGAGGGGTGACTGTGTTCATCTACAGTTGACTGGAGCTTCCACTTGGACACTATATGGATGACTGATGTCATATCAGGGTTGGACTGATTTCAGAAAACAAATGAATAGGCTCTTAGGGCTATTTATCATTATATTAAAGTCATGCATGTTTGGATATTTCTTTCATGTTGTGTATTAGATCAAAAGATCAGTAAAACTCATGCATAGGCCCATGCATATCCCATCCATCTCAGAAAGTCTTCAAAAGTGAGAAATAGAGACCGATTACAACTTGAACACATACATCTTTAGCACAATGACTTAAAGGGCACATATTTTACCCATTTTTTTATATTTAATATAAGTCTTTTGTGTCAGCAGAATTTGTCTGTAAAGTTTCAGCTCAAAATACCCATCAGATTATTAATTATAGCTGTCTAAAGTCTTTGTATTATAGCTCTAAACAGCTTTTTGCTGTTTTTGGTACTGGGCCTTTAAGGATAGTCCTCTCCGCCCACCGTTCCCATGTGCCCGTCAGCGTGTCTCAATCTCCACCCTCGGCTGTGTCAGACAGACAGACGCAAAAGGAACAGATGTAATGGAAGCAGATCTTTACGTTTCAGAAATCGTTCCTACGTTTGAGAAATACTTCAGTAAGAACGTTACCAATGACTGTTTGATGTGTTTGTTGAGGAGTTGCAATGATGAGTCACACACAATGTAGTTACAAAGTTCAAGAACGCACGCACGGACACACACACACACACGCACGCACGCACGCACGCGCGCACGCACACACGCACGCACACACGCACACACACACACACACACACACACACACACAGACAGACAGACACGCGCGTTGAGCTTTGCAAATGTGACAAGATACAGGTAAATATCCACTGCTGTATGGATATCTGTTATGTTCATGTACAAAATAAACCTGATTTAATGCCAACAAACCGAGATTTAAGCGTCTTTTTTGCTGACACATGGCTGTGGTGATGAAGTAAAGCTGAAGTAAATGGCTGTAGTTCATTACAAACATGGACTGTTTTAAACACGTGATAAACTTGTGAAACTCACTCTTAATCACATTTGATGATGATTGATGACCTTTGTGAACTGAGCAGACCTTTTATTCCTGGTTGCTTTGCGCATTATACACGTTACTACGGAGACATGTTAATACGCAGCTGTCAATCAATTCGGTGGGCGGGGGGACTGCACTCTGACATATACTTGCGGTCGGTCTCAAAACCGAACCAATTGGTCCACCGTTTTTATGCTGTTAAATTGAAAAAAAAAAGGACTTTGTGTGTTTATATCACCCCAATATGACGATCTATACACTATACCTACACATATGTCTGTCCAAACAGCTTAAAAAGTAGATTTTTTTAAATAGGTGCCCTTTTAGATGCGATTCCCTCTCATTTATTTTCTAATTTAGACATCAACCTTCTAATATTCCTCAGTCTATTCACTAAAAACCAGGGGTGCCCAAACTCCATACTGGAGATTTATTGTCCTGCAGAAATTAGCTTCAGTAAGTTTCTAGTAACACTGCGTTCCATTTGAAAGGGCTGATCCCTGTGCCCTAATCCCTTCGAAGGATTTTACCTCCATCAATTGTACCCTCTGAAATCCTTTTGAAGTAGAAAGTTTTGAGAGCATACATTTAGTAAAACTTCTCTGATATAAACAATATAAAATATAATATAAAAAATGTCTATTTCCAAGTATACAGGCAATCCAGAATCGTAGTCAATAGGCAGGCAGATGGTCAGAGGCAGGCAGCAGACAGGGATATACAAATAAACAAGGCAAGGATCAAAACACGGCAAGACTAGACAAAGGAAACACGTTGTAATGTCACTTTACAGTAAACAAGACTTTAAATAGTCCAGGTAATCAGTCTGTGGGCAGCTTCAGATGTGTGTGTTTGCAATCACTGATGACTTGGAGCAGGTGTGTGTTAGTGTTGCATGACTGAATATGTAGTCCAAGAACATGGCTGATTTGTAGTTCATGTGAATGTGTGTGTGTGTTTACCAGCGATCTCTGGCTATTAGATCGCTGGTGATGGTAACAATTTAGTTTATCTTTTGTACGGTTGATAATGTTTCAAGGTGTGTAATAGTGTGAAGGATTTAATTGTGCTACAGTTAAATATCTGATGATTCAGTGTGTGAAGTTCACCTTTATTCATGTGGAAAGGTGGAAATGTCAGGTACACAATAATGACATTATGTTTCTCATAACTGCCACAGGAAAAAAAAACAAAAGAATTTCATCAGCTGAACTTAAAATGGCTTGAATGGCTTTACTGCAGGGCAATTACTGTATGCAATCACATATAAGTGTCACTGTTGCTTGATGGTGGATCTGGTGAATAAGCTGTCAGCAATCAAAATACTGATTTTGAAGATGCTGGAAATGATATTTTTGAGAATCTGTTTGAGATTGCGAATACAGTATGAGCCAGATGCTGAATGTATCGGAGAAGAGTGCTCTGCTGATTACAGTGATGGTAAAATCATCTGCTCAAATTGAAGCCTTCTAAGTTCCGAAAAGCAACAAAAGACGATACATATTCTTCTTTTGTAACTGTTGGTAACTTATCAGGGTTTTATGCTTTTGCATAATTAATTGTTTAATTGTCCAAAAATAGAACTCTAAAATAGCATTTATTTATTTTCAGCAGACACTTTCTTATCAACAATCCATGTTTTGAGAAAAACACTAAGCAATTCTGATGCCGATAAGTGGGCTTGATAAATAACCTGCACAAGACACATTCTTTTCCTTTCCATATGCACCAGACACTTTCATAAACACTCCACATTTCTGAAAAACCAGCCTGATCTCATGAGGAAATGTAACTGTTTTACGTTTTATCAGTTTAGTGGTTAATTCGTAAAATTCGTAGTTCGGTCATATGAAAATACAAATTTTAAAAGGCGATGTGGCACCCAACCTGCCCCTAAACCCAGCCGTTATTGGGGGATAATCAAATCGTACTAAATTGTACAAATGAGATTGCAAAATTCATATGTATTAGCCACTAAATCAAAAAGCTACGTTTTGCCGTGAGAAAGCATTGGAAAACACTAGGCTGTTCTGACTGTGCTCTACACAGGCGAGTGGGCTTGACAAACCACACGTAAGAGACACACTTTTTCCTCACCATTTGCACCAGACACCTTTTTATAAACAAAATGTTTTAAGAAAAACAATGTACAATTCTTAGTGTAGTATACACAGGTAAGTGTGTAACATATGGTCGAGGTGACAATAGAGTTAAGGATCAAAATGCAACATCTTTATTTACAAGAATAATCAGTCAAGCAATAGTCAATCGGCAAACGGGTACATATACGTAATCCAGAAGCGTAGTCAGAATCAGGCGAATGGTCAGTACGGACGGCAAAACAACATTAATGAGGAAATAAGGCAAGGGGTCAAAAACATGGTTAGACACAACAAGACAAAAAAAAAACGCTTTGTGGTGTTACAAGTTAACAAAAGTGTGAGCAGCATATATATTCTGTGTAATCAGTCTTTGATCAGCTTCCAGCTGGGTGTGTGTAATCATCAGTGATCCGGAACAGGAGTGTGTGAGGTGCATGACAGGAGTTGTAGTTCATGTCAGTGGAAGACAAGAAAATGAATGTTCTCCAGTGATCTATAAGGGCTGGATCGTTGGTGATTGTGACTAAGTGGGCCTAGCAAACAGCCTATAGTCTCTTATAAACTATTAAACTTAGACCTGTCATGGCATCTACTAAGCATATAGCCGCTCTCTGGGGGTTTGCAATGCTTCTTTCATCCTCATTTGTGAGCCGCTTTGAATAAAAGCATCTGCTAAATGAATAGATGTAAATGTTTAGCAGCAGTAAGAGATGGGGTTGTGCTGGATATAGCCTATAGGTTTGGGACTCTAAAGTCTTGGATATGAATGATCATTAGCAAAACACTCATACATTTAAGGGTTAAATCCTTGTCATCTGATCAACCAAAACACATCTTAATGTCAGGGCCTGTCACTTCAGATGTGCCTCTAAGCCACATTCTAGCATTGTTCATGTTTTCTTATTATCTTTAAATCCTATTGAAATGCAAAATGATCTCACATGACAGGCTCGAACAATCTTCTGTATGAGCACCACAGCTCCATGTGCCTGTGTTGAACATTAAGACATAACTTCTGTAACTTCATTCCCCGATATACTCACAAGCGACATTCTCAAGTTGTTTATTTGGAGTCCCGCAGCAACCTAACACTGAGTTCTAACCTTGGTAGCAGCAAACGCGAATCACTTGAGAGTCTCACAGAACAAGGTTTACATTCTAGATGCAAGCAGTTTAAATAAAATAACCCACACGATTCTTGTGAACATCCCGAGTTTTTCTGTTGGAAACTCCCTTAAGCTGATTCATTACGGTCTCCTGGAAACAACAGCTTTCTGAGAGTGACTTTCATCCCACTTCTGGTCACAGCAGGAGATCTTCGACTAAAAATCTAAAGCTCCAGCTTTTCCCACTGAGCAGCAGAGTTAGAAACACAGCATTGGACCTCAGAATAAACATAATTTAGAGGCTCAGGCCCACCATGTTTGCTGTAGTTCCCCAAGAGTCGTCTAATTTCTCCTCTGTGGTCGGCTGAGCGAGGCGGTGGTGAGATGAGAGCTCATGTTTATCGTGGGAAACAATGGAAAAATTGTGCGTGTCAGAAAATCTTTACTTCTGTAGTTGAATCTCACCCACATGAATGTTGGCAAATAAGTCAGATTGAAAGAGTTTGGTTTAAGAAACCACATGTTCAAATAATGTAAGGCAATTTGTCGCTATTATTATCTAAAGTATACTTTTCTACATTTCCCACACTGTCAGAAAACTGTCGGGTTTACATAAACGTGGTTTAATATTCACTGTTGATTTATTTGAATGAAATATTTAGCACTATTAGCACAATACACACTACTTTTATTTCATTTATGAATTGATTTCAGTGCAACATTAATTTCTGAACAAAATAATATGTATATTTGGTTTAAAATATATATATTTTAGTACTTTTAGATCAGTTTTAGAACAATATTTGATGTTAACTTGTAGTATAATGATCACTACTGATTTATTGTAGTACTAAATGTTTTTAATAATAATTTTATATATAGTTCAAAATAAATGTACAATATATTTAATATTATTATAATAATTAAATATTATATAGAAATTTAAATATATTTTATATTATTTTTAAATACAATATTTATTTTTTTAGTTGTAGTGTGATCGCTACCGATTTATTGCATTATGAAATGTTTTTAATATTGATTTTATATATAGTTCAAAATAAATATGTTATTTATTATTATTATTATTATTATTAAATATTATATAGAAATTTAAATATTGTATTTGATAATTTTTTTAAATACAACATTTAGTGTTTATTAGTTTTAGCGTAATGATTGCTACTGATCTATTGCAGTATGAAATGTTTTTAACATTAATTTGATATATAGTTCAAAATAAATGTATTCTTATTATTATTATTCTTATTATTATTAACAATATTACTTTTATTGTTATTATTATTAAATATTATATAGAAATTTAAATATTATATTTGATATAATTTTTTAAAATACAACATTTAGCGTTCATTAGTTGTAGAAGAATGATCGCTACTGATCTATTGTAGTATAAAATCATTTTTATACTAATTGTATATCAAGTTCAAAATAAATGTATTATATATTATATTATTATTATTATAATCAATTAATATTATATAGAAATTTAAATGTAATATTTTATATTATTTTTAAAAATACAGTATTTAGTGTTTATTAGTTGTAGTATAATCATCGCTACTGTTCTATTGTTGTACCAAATGTTTTTAATATTAAATTGATATATTGTTCGACACTGACCCACACTGTAAAAAATGCAGGGTTCCACACAATTCCTTCATGTTGTCTCAACACAAATCAGTTACATTAACCTAATTGTTTTTACATATTTAAGTTGATTGAACATAAAACAATTAAGTTATCCCAGAAAAAACTTCAAGAATTGTGTTGATTCAGCTCATTATAATTAAGCAAACTAAACAAACAGCAAAAATATTTTTTTGAGTGCATGCAGTCAATATTTAGTGAATAGTTAATATAATTAACAGTCAATATGTTCTATAGTTATTCATATTAGTAAAATTGTAGGCATTTATTCATTTTGATATGATCATTGGTAATTATTCATTCATTTATTCAGTTAAATATGATGTTTTGCAATGTTTGATGTTTTTTTTTTACATTTTAATATAATGTTCTGTATTCATTTCTAATGTTCACCCTGCATCAATATTGCATGTATATTCAATATTCTACCCAGATTTATTTCGATACAACATGTGGTGTATATTCATTTAAACATAATATTAGTAATGATTCATGTCATCATATTAGCAGCTTCATTACAATATTTCATTCAGATTAATGCCAACACGCTCTGTGTTTGGCATGGATTAATATCACCACAACATTCATCAGTAATTGCTTTCTGGAAAAAATAGGGTAGTCTTAAATAGACAGACCGTCTATATATATGCTCAGTGCAACTGTACACAAATACTGTACTCTACACACATTATCTCATGTGCTGTACAGAAGCACATACAAAGCCTACACGCACAAAACAAAACACAATGAGCTTCTGATGGCACAGAGAAACAGACTGCATGACACACAGACACCGGATGAAAGAGAGAAACAACACAGAAGAGACAAAGAAACAGGATTGAGGAAAAGATGCAACATGCTAAGAGAACAACATGCCTGTCTCTGACCAACACCATCTCAACCAGTCTGACCTATGAAAGAAGCACTGTTTCAGACACACACACACACACACATACACAAACAGGGGCTTACTTTGAGCCGTGGGTATATGAGGTGTCTGGCACCTTTCTTTCCCCGAGGGAGGATGACAAGATAAAGTTGTCCATCTTTCACTCTTTCTTTCACACAGTCACTCTTCCTCTTGGTCTCACTGAAAGCAAAGAAACAGGCTGCTATTAAAGGGATAGTTCAGCCAGAAATATTTATTTACATCGATTACTAGCCCTAAAACCTTTATGTTTAATTTAATATAACATAATATAATATAATATAATATAATATACTATAATATAATATAATATAATATAATATAATATAATATAATATAATA
>CAIGQQ010000001.1:15124059-15135509 GCA_903798035.1 Danio albolineatus
AATATAATATAATATAATATAATATAATATAATATAATATAATATAATATAAATTGAGCATCCGCTGCATAAAACAAATGCTGGATAAGTTGGCAGTTCATTCTGCTGTGGCTACCCCAGATTAATAAATGGACCAAGCCGACAAGAAAATGAATGAATGAATAATATACATTACCTGGCAAAAGCCTTTTATCGTTCCTAGTTGTAAGAGCAACAAATAATAACTTGACTTGATCATTTGGAAAAGTGGCAGAAGGTAGATATTTCAGATGAATCATCTGTTGAACTGCATCCAAATCATCATTTGTCTAAGCAAAGTCTAGATAAAGTCTTACATAATTAAAACTCAATGCATGATTATATTTTATTTTGGTAAAATAAGCGTAATCTAAAGGCCTTTGCCTTTCATAAAAGTCACTTCTGATATCAAATGATCAACTAGAAGTCAGGTTATTATTTATTGTTCCTAAAACTTGTATAAGCGACAAGACTTTTGTCAGGTAGTGTATGTGTTTTATAATATAAGTAAACTTTCCATTAACCAATTAACAGCTTTACATATAAAAAAAAAAAACACAATGTTTTTTTTCCCTCTACTTATTTTCCATGTTATTTTAGGCTTAAATATTAGCTAATATAGTATGCACAAATAAAAAAGAACAGTTAAAATCATAACATACCAGATAACATAACATAACATAACATAACATAACATAACATAACATAACATAACATAACATAACATAACATAACATAACATAACATAACTTAACATAACATAACATAACATAATAAAGTGCCGATCATGATCAGAATGTAGTTTAATTTTTACATATACCTGTATCTGTCACACTGAATGGCAAAGGAACAATATTTTCCCCATGCTTTAATATTCTATTTTCTATTTAATTCACTTACCACATATTTAATCACTTTGTAATTAAATTTGATGCAAAATAGTATGTCTTGCCATTGACCCACATATAAACATTTTTTTTTATTCAATGCTTATTCCTATTCAATGCTGTAACTGAAGGCAAATTTCTCAATACGCTTCCAGCTGAACCATCATTATTGATTTAGACCTCTTGCCAACTTTCTGGATGAAATAACAGTTTATGTTTCGAGTACTGCTGGCATACCCGTCCGATTAAAAGTGAAAAATTAAATCAATAAGGAGGGTCTGATAACAAACTGCTCAAAACGACCAATGTAATAGCAGCATCAGCTATTAATCTGAATTAATTCTCCAATAATCCAATTGCATAATTCTATAGTTAATCAAATGTACAAGTCTTGTTTATTGCAGTGGCTCTCATAAGATATTCATTCGCATCTCATTTAGTTGCTCTCATTTAAGCAAAAATAAATATTGTAAAAAATTGAACAAATTATATATTTTACAGAATTGACGTTTTTATTAGACAGTGAATAGGTGCATAAAGTAACAACGGAAATCATTTTTGACAGTTTTTATTAGTCTATGTCACTGTTTATTTATAACTATAATTTTGTTAACTGTTATCTTCTATTTGTGCATAACAAGTTAGCTAATATTTAAGCCTAAAATAATAATGAAAATAAATATTGGGGAAAAACATTGTGTATTCTTTTCTCTGTAAAGCTGTTAATTGGTAAATGGAAAGTTTACTTATATTGTAAAACACATACACTACCTAACAAAAGTCTTGTTGCCTGTCCAAGTTTAAGGAACAACAAATAATAACTTCACTTGTAGTTGATAATTTGATATCAGAAGTGGCTTATATGAAAGGCCAAATTCTCCAGATTTCGTTTATTTTACCAAAATAAAATATGATCTGCCATGATTTATAATTATTTAATTAAGACAGTAAGGTCTGACTTTGCTTAGACAAAGTTTCTTGTGACTTGACAGAAACAATGTACAGTATAGAATATAAAGTCGTGATACAGTGGAAAATAATTAATATAACTCCCATGAGCTTGGAGGACTGCATCCATATATCTCTGCAATGACTCAAAAAACTTATCAATGAAGTCATCTAGAATGGTGAAGAAAGCGTTCTTGCAGGACTTCCAGAGTTCATCAAAACTCATCAAGATTGATCTTTAATGCCTCCTCCTTAATGTTCATATCTGGTGACTGGGCTGGCCAATCTTGGAGCACCTTCACCTTCTTTGCTTTCAGGAACTTGATGTGGAGGCTGAAATATGAGAAGGAGTGCTGTCCTGCTGAATAATTTGCCCTCTCCTGTGGTTTGTAAATTAATGGGCAGAACAAATGTCTTGATACCTCAGGCTGTTGATTTGACATCCACTCTGCAGATCTCTTGGAAGCCACCATACTGAAATGTAACCTCAAACCATGATTTTTTCTTCACCAAACTTGACTGATTTCTGCGAGAATCATGGGTCCATGTGGGTTTTAATACGTCTTCTTCAGTATTTGTGATGATTGGCATGCAGATCAACAGATGATGATGATCATAGTAAAAAATTCCCTTCTGCCACTTTTCCAAATAATCAACTAGAAGTTAAGTTATTATTTGTTGCTCTTACTACTTGGATAGACGACAAGACTGTCGTCACGTAGTGTACTTTCATGGCATTTTGATGTAAAGTACTATTTTACAGCAAATTTACCCATTTTCAAATTTATTTTTTATATTTACATCACATTACATTACATTACACTTCAATGTAACATTTTTCTTTTCTTTTTAATTATTATTATTATTATGATAATTACTACTATTTTTTTATTTTTGCCATGCTGGTGATTTGTATTTGTGTATATACACTCTAAAATCTACATTTGCAATTCTCGTGATTCATTGTTTTTCATTGATTACACTTTCGCCAGCAGCTAGCTCTCTGCAATTCTCACATGGTCACCCACTGAAGCTAAGCAGGGCTGTGCCCAGTCAGTACCTGGATGGGAGACCACATGGGAAAGCTTGGTTGCTGCTGGAAGTGGTGTTAGAGAGGCCAACAGGGGGCACTCACCCTGCGGTCTGTGTGGGTCCTAACGCTCCAGTATAGTGAAGGGGACTCTATCGTCGTCTTACAGATGAGACGTTAAACCGAGGTCCTGACTCTCTGTGGTCGTTAAAAATCCCAGGATATTCTTCGAAAAAGAGTAGGGGTTTAACCCCAGCATTCTGGCCAGATCTGCCCATTGGCCTCTATCCATCATGGCCTCCTAAACATCCCCATATCATAATTGGCTTCATCACTCTGTCTCCTCTCCACCAACCAGTGTGTGGTGTGCAGTCTGGCACAATATGGCTGCCATCACGTCATCCAGATAGATGCTGCACACTGGTGGTGGATGAGGAGATTTGAGTGTCCATAAAAGTGCTATATAAATGTAAGGAATTATTTTAATTGTTTTTACACAGTTTTTAAGAGGATTGAACATTAAGAAAAAAAATCAAGAATTGTGTTGATTCAGCTCCTTTTAAATAAATATTCTGAGCAAGCAGTAAATGTTTTTTTTTTTGTAAACTTAAATTTATCCTGGAAGATCTACTTTAAAGATTAATATAATAAAAAAGCAAACAAAACGCAATCGAACTCGATGGGCAAACATTGATGTTAAACACTTCCTCATTGGACTATCAAAAATCTGTAACTATGTTAAATGTTTATTTATTTAATGTATTTATTTATTTATTTATTTATTTTTATTTAATTATTTATTTATTTATTTATTTTTTGTTACTTTAATTTATTTTTGAATGTGGAGGGAGGTTGTTCATTGGGGGGTGGGGGGGGAGAAATGTTACAAAAAATTAAGCAAAGTCTTGTCAAATCTTGTATGTATGTATTATTTCACCTTGTTCTTCCTTCAATAAAAACATTTAAAAAATAAAAAATCATATCTAAAAAAAAAAAAATAAATAAAATTTTAAAAAAATCGACTGAAACATTGCTAATCTATTCTTTAGATAATGACAGAAAAACAGCAAGAAATACATCGACGCATATAACACAAACATTGAAGTAGTAATAACATTTAATATCTTCCTCCTTGCTTTATTTAAAACATTTTTTTTACTTTACTAACATTGACATATTTGATGTTATCATAAAGAGACATCCCTGCAATAACATTTGATCTCAAACATGAATTACAATAACAAATCCAGACTGAACAGCATTTAATCAGATGTTAGTGTGCTATGTTGAGTTCACCAGGACACAATGTGCTGTTGTGTTGAAATGACTTCAACCCACAGCTCATCCATTTTTCAGTCTCTGTCAAAACCCTTGTCTCAACGGGCCTGTTGGGCTGTGGTTTCAGACCTGTTACCTCCACCACATTCTCAGCAACTCCAGCAAAAGCCCAGAGAATCATCTGAAACATGATTTTTTAATCTTCTCAGCTAGCCTAATTAATTAGTGCAATGGAGACGTTTTCTTTAATCTGAACGTGTCTTTATGCAGATCAGTGGCCTAGGTTTTTTTTCCACCGGCTCCTGCGGAAGCCACTAATTATTTTAATGGGTGACAGGCTGATTAGTGAGATAAAAGGTTGTGGATGTATGTTTTAATGAATCTGCGACCTTCTGTAATGTTTTCTCATCTGGATTCGAACCAAAATGGCACTTGTGAGAAGGTCCAGGAAAGGATGGTTTCTGCATTCAAGCTCAGATCTGAGTCAAGTGTTTGCATTCGGTTCATAAACAGCCTCTACTGGTAACACTTTGGTAACATTACAGTATGTCTGTTACTGGTTCAGGAAAAGATGGTTTCTGAATTCAAGCTCAGATCTGAGTTGTGTTTGGATTCGGTTCATAGACAGCCAGTGTTGGGAGTGATTAACATTGAAAAAGTAATGTTTTCATAGTAGTAATATATTACATTTTACTGTAATGCAGACATACAGTATAATGCATTACTGATAACACTTTGGTAACATTACAGTACGTCTGTTACAATCTAACACACTTTAAAATGAAAAAGAACATAAATTACAGGCTCAAAACCTAAAATGTGGTGTTAGTTATATGCATTTTCTCTCAACAGCAGAATTGCCACTCGTTAACCAAATTAATGAGTTAAGATAACCGGCAGCGCAAGAATATTCAGCAAAAAATATTCAGTACAAGCTAATACAACACACATACTGGACATATTAGACAGATTTAAGACTCCAGCATCGATATTTGATCATTGTTTATGATTAAACTCAAGACCGTAATAGTTATTAGTAGTTATAGTTAATAGTTATTTTTTTGTCAGATGTGCAGAATTAGCAACTGATAAAATGTCATGTATTGAACAGAAAAAAAATTAACAACAACATTCATATTCAGTTTTCTCTAAAAACTTTCTGCTTAAATTATTACTGTCTCTGAGTTTTAAATATATTACACTACTTCTGCTGTCACCATAATAACCACAGATTGATGACTAGGCATTTCACGTAAAGGCTCATGGTGCAATACAATAAGAAACAATCGCTATCAAAATCAAAAATAGACACACAATCATTCATTTTCTTTTCTGCTTAGTCCCTTTATTAATCTGGGGTTGCCACAGCTGAATGAACCGCCAACTTATTCAGCATATGTTTTACGCAGCGGATGCCCTTTTAGCTGCAACCCATCTCTGGGAAACATCCATACACACTCATTCACACTCATACACTATGGACAATTTAGCCTACCAATTCACCTATATCACATGTCTTTGGACTTGTGGGGGAAACCGGAGCACCCAGAGAAAACCCACGCAACCACAGGGAGAACATGCAAACTCCACACAGAAATGACAACTGACCCAGACGAGGCTAGAACCAGCGACCTTGCTGTGAGGCGAACGTGCTACCCATTACGCCACACAATCAATGTCTGGTAATTAAGGTAGAGATAATGCACTTGAGTCAAAAATCAAGCTATGCAATATAAAGTGCATTATTGTACATGCTTTCATGTGCATTTTAGTGGTGTGCATATTTGAGGAAATATTGGTGTTTTCGCTAATGTTGATTTCATTTACAGTACACAGAAACACGGTTTCAATACATTTATTTATGTGAAACATTGTTTTTACTGTCACAAGTGTAAGATCACCGGCCACTCGTTTTACCATTTATATTATGTTTTGTAACCCACCCTTCTCTTCCTGCAATGTTAAAGTACATCTTGCCTCAGTGCGACTGCTGGATGTGCATGCTGTGGAAAAGTATTTCATGTTTTATATTTTATTGCATATTTGATTTAAAAATATTCTGATACCAGTTTAGCTTAAAGGGCACCTACAGTATGATGAAAATCAACTTTTGTAAGCTGTTTGGACAGAACAGTGTGTAGATATAGTGTGTCCACAGTCATATTGGAGTGATATAAACTCAAGTCTCTTTTTTAAAAATTTCCTGGCGTTAAAATAGCACACCAAATCCCAGTGATTTGGAGGCCCACCGCAACGTGGCGTAGGAGTGCGGTTTTCCGCTCACACCGAACTGACTGACAGGTGGCATGTTTCTATAATAGCATGTATACACATGTCCACAATTTTTTTTTTTTGCAAATAAACTGGGATTAAAATATTTGAGTGTACTATAAACAACATTTGTGCGTGATTCATAATTTAAAAAAGGCTTGAATAAACTCCACCACAAATCCTTGAAATAAAATTACTTGGTATTGTTGACTAATGAGTCATACTTCAGCTTTATTCGAAGCTGTCTCTGTCACTGTGCTGTTTATTTGTCGTAACGCATGATGAGAAGCAGACATGCACGTGGGAATGGTGGGCGGGGAGAAGCAGCTCATTTGCATTTAAAGTCACAGGCTACAAAAACAGCTATAATTTATTCAGACACCAAACTGGGCATAGTCTGGAGGCTATAATAAATAATATGATGGGTATTTTGAGCTGAAACTTTACAGAAATATTCTGGAGACATCAAAGGCTTATCTTACAACTTGTAAAATGGGTAAAATAGGTACCTTTTACAAAGTGCCATCCCTCAGTATTAACTAGTAGCTTGTTACCTTCCTATTTTTTAAGATATTAGCTGTTTATTTGTACTTATTAAGTACATATTCTACATGATCATATTCTGCAATCCATACTCAATACTTCAACCCAACTACTACTTAAATATTAATACACAGCAAATTAGGACTTTATTGAGGCAAAATTCATAGTTAATTGTTTATTGTATATTATGGCAAAAAAATAAATAAAAAAACTTGTCCCCCACTGACTGCAAAGTCACAGGATGAATGATTTCTCTTTTTTTAGCCAGAAGCTGAATAACTGTTGTGCAATTACTAAACTTCTACAGAAATTCCTTTATAGAAAGAACACCCAAAAAGGAGAAGTTTATGGATTTGCGCATCGTTGACCCCATAACAATCTATTGAACCTAACTGTCAGTACGCTTGTAAGCTTTTTATAGGGAGAGGATAGTTTTACATGACTGAAAAACAGCTGCAGGTGCAGAATATTGATTTATGAAGAATATGCAGAATATAGTTTATGATTTTGTCTCTGTTTTGTTCTGTTGAAATGTGATCCAAATATTTGTAGCTTGAAACTATAGAAATATGACTGGTTTGCGCTGCATTTATAGATCCCAGTTTAGCTGCCATTATGGCTCATTGTTTTTTGCCCGCCAGGTCTCCGCACAGGTCACGTGACTTTTATATTATACAATAATAACTTGAGAAAATACACATTTTGGGATACTTTTAATGACGATTTCATTTATTAAAGAGGTGAAAGCTGTCCAAACCTGTGTGAAAATGTAATTAGCCTCTCATGACTAAATCATGAATGAACTGTGATTAACCACATTTTCTGGAAAACTGAGTTAAATTTAATTTGCCACAGGCCTGATTACTACCAGACATGTTGAATCAAGAAACCACTTGGATGGAATATTTCTGACAGAGGTAAGCATTTTATATCTCTACCTTTATTACCAGACACTGATTGTGTGTTTATTTTTGATTTTGACAGCAATTGTTTCTTATTGTGTTGCACCATGAGCCTTTACTCGAAAGTCATCGATATGTGGTTATTACGGTGAAAGTAACTCAAAAGTAACATGTCAGAAGTAGTGTAATGTATTTAAAACTCAGAGAATAAGGCTGCACGATGTTGAAAAAAAAAAAACTGATATTGCAATTTTTCTTTTTAAATATTGTGATATGGATACAGGCGCCACGGTGGCCGAGTGGTTAGCACATTCGATCCCCGGCTGGGCCAGTTGGCATTTCTGTGTGGAGTTTGCATGTTCTCCCCGTGGTTGCGTGGGTTTCCTCCGGGTGCTCCGGTTTCCCCCACAGTCCAAAGACATGCGGTACAGGTGAATTGGGTAAGCTAAATTGTCCGTAGTGTATGTGTGTGAATGAGAATGTGTGGATGTGTTTCCCAGAAATGGGTTGTGGCTGGAAGGGCATCCGCTGCGTAAAACAAATGCTGGATAAGTTGGCAGTTAATTCCGCTGTGGCGACCCCGGATTAATAAAAGGACTAAGCCGAAAAGAAAATGAATGAATGAAAGATATGGATACAGTTACACTAGATGACCTGAATTGCTATATTTGGTGGAAACTAATCGTCATAATTTTAGATCAAATGGGAAGCTTTTGTGAAAGGTAAAAAGTGATTAGTTATTGCACTTAAAATATTGAGTAAATCTGTTCCTCTAAACTCAAGTAATTGAATTCAGTGTTCAATTTAACATTTATTCATTCTCCTTCAGCTTAGTCCCTTATTTATCAGGGGCCACAACAGCGGAATGAACCACCAACTATTCCAGCATATGCTTTACACAGTGGATGCCCTTCCGGCCACAACTCAGAACTGGGAAACACCCATACACACTCAGGCCTCGTTTACACTAATGCGTTTTCATTTTAAAACGCAAGTTTTGCTACGGTTACGCCATCCGTCCACACTACGCCGGACTTTTCGAGCCCCGAAAATGAAGCATTTTGGAAATGCTGGAGAGGCCGTTTTCATTCTAAAGCGCTGCTGCTCCGTCTCAGTGTTGATGGGGGAAAACGGACACATCTGAAAACAGGGGCGTAGCTTCTGGACACAGAAATAGGAGCGTTGTTCAAACTATTGTCCGTTTTAGGTGCTATTGTGTAGTTAAACTCTGCCTTTTTTACTATAACAGCTGCATATATTCGCAAGAGGCAAGCTATTGTTCTAGCACTCGCTAATCGCTCTCGTTTCAAGTGATGTAAGCCCTATTTAGAACGCCAGTTTTGAGTTACACGGGGAAGAACCAGCGAGACACATGCTTTCTGTTTATACTTGAACACGCATGCCCAGAGTGCACGAATGGTCACGTGATATACATTTTTGGTGGAGTAGTGCGGACGGAGATATGTTCAGAAATGCTAGGTGAAACGCTCGTGTGGACGGGGATCGTTTTCATGCTAAAACACCGTTTTAAAACTAAAACGCACTAGTGTAACATGGCCTCATTCGCACATCCACTACAGTCAATTTTGTTCACCCAATTCGCCTATAGAGCATGTCTTTGGACTGTGGGGGAAACCAGAGCACCCAGAGGAAACCCACATGAACACAGGGAGAACATGCAAACTACACACAGAAATGCTGACTGGCCCAGCCAGACCTCGAACCAGCGACAACAGCTGTGAGACAACAGTGCTAACCACTGAGCCACCATGCCACCCTCAATTTAAAAGTTCCATGTTACAACAGACGCTTTGTTTGTGTTTTTTACAGTGCATGGTAGTGCATCTGCATAAAATATAATCAAGGTAACACTTTACAATGTTCATTAGGTGAGGTTAGGCAATATACTTACAAACATAATAGATGAACAAAACGTTTATTACAGTAATTAATTATCTATGTTAATTTTAATGGATATTAAGTCATTCATTGTTAGTCCATAATAACGGTGCATTGATGCAAACAAGCACAAGTTCCATCGGTAAATGTTAAAATAAGATTCAAAAACATTGTACATGTATTATTCATTCTTAGTTCACATCAGTAAATACACTGACTAACATTAACTAATAAACCCTTGCTGTAAAGTGAAAATATGACAATATAAATGAAGTACAGAACACTACATAGCCAAATCACATACTTAAATATAATTAACCTTAGTTAAAGATACAAATGTCATTTCTTGTGGTTGAATGTTTTAATCTCGCTTGACATGCTAACACAGTCACATGCCTTAAAGATGCATGCTAATGTTAAACATTGTCTCTATTATGGTTTAAACTTTACAGTATGCCTCCACAAATCTTATAGTTTTCTGAACTGTGCTGTCACATTGCATATTGTGGATGCACACACTGTAATGTTGATGATGAAATGATATATTGTGCAGCCCAACATGAGAGAAGAGAAACGCATCAATATAGCAAAAGGCATAAACACAGAACGGCCCTTTTCCAGGTCACTCACAGACCTGGAGGGGGGAAACTGGCTTTCTTCTGCATTTTCCCCCTGTCTTTTTTCCTTTACTCTGTCTGCCTTTCTCTCTCTTCTTCTCCCTGCCGGAGGGGCAAAGTCAGGCATCGACAGGATTCAGTCAGTGAGGATTTGGATCGCTGTTCCCACGGAAACAAGTGCCATGACAACAGGCATGGTTCTCAGCGATGGAGAGCACGGGCCCGCTAGTCTTCCATTAGCCACAAATGTGTTTTTAATGCACGCACGCCCCCATCTCCATTTCTCACACAATCGCTCTCTGCATCATAACGCTAAGACTCACACTACCCCTAACCACATGGGAACTGAGCTGCAATTAGAATAATTGAAACTGTGTTCCGAATGAAACAGTCCGTTGTGACAGATATGGATCAGTGCTGCGAGCCGGGAGAGATCTTGTTTTAATTTACATTCAGCTTATGTGCTGTGCGAGGCTTCTGAATCATTACAACGTGTTACACACCTTGTTAATGAGACTTTCAGCACAATGAAGCTCCGAATAAAGTTCTCTGAAGCTCATTGGGGCATAATTAATGAACTGACTCCTGCACCAATCAAAAAGCATGACAGCTGGGTGAGTCATGGAAGTGATGATACAAGGGGGAGGAGTCAAACCTTTTCAGAAGATGAATTGGAGAAATAGTGTATTATGTATACAGTATGTACTGTATGCATGTGTGTGTTACATACATTCATACATATACATATATATGCCCTTTCAGCTGCAACCCATCACTGGGAAACATCCACACACACTACACACAATTTGACCTACCCAGTTCATATACCACATGTTTTTGGACTTTTGGGGGAAAACGGAGCACCTGGAGGAAACCCACGCAAACATGGAGAGAACATGCAAACTCCACACAGAAACGCCAACTAACCCAGCCGAGGGTCGAACCATTTACCTTCTTGCCGTGAGGTGACAGTGCTACCCACTGCTGTGCCCATATATATTTATGTGTGTGACAGACAGACAGACAGACAGACAGACAGACAGACAGACAGACAGAC